>JAUTBZ010164108.1:0-24548 GCA_032361785.1 Lepetodrilus galriftensis | reverse complement strand
GAGGGTAGCCTCCATCAAAACCTAGGGGCACGCAATTTGCCGAGTGCGCTAGCGGTGTAGCTGAAAAATAAGTGAATTCTAGATAGATAAATGGACACTATCAAACGATACCAACTTGTGCGCGAATGCATGCCATATTTTTCAACTACACTGTTAGCGCACTCGGCAGAATGCGCCCCTAAGTTTTAATGGAGGCTACCCTCTGCCGTCAAGACAACAGCAAGCAGTACTATGACGGTCAGGGCTTCTATGCCTACTTGTAGAGCTAACTGGCCCCCATACAGACAGACTCGCCTCTTGTGGAGCTGACGGTACACTGGCCTGACCGTATCACTCAGACTGTATTGAACAGCTTTCATCTATTTATTGCGTCACCTCCCTTGGCACTTCTGGTGAATACTATGACTCGGAAAAAACTGCACTTCTTTCGTAATACATTGAAGATTTAATCAGATAATACAGTTCTCTTGTACTCGGCCACACCGCCCTGGGTTTTGGCAATTAATTTCATTTGAGTTATGAGCACTGAGCGCTGGGAGGCGAGAGCTGTTTTATAAGAACTGGCCCTGGCTCTCTTTGATCGCAGAATGTCATCTCGCCAACTTACTAAACTGTAGTTTTGTTTTACAAGATTGTCCAAACAGCGGTAACAAGGAATCTGTCTTCTGCCAGTCCACACTTGCACGTGTGTTTCACTAACGAACCAAGCTGTAATCATCCGAGATTCGTGTGCACTTCACAGACATCTCAGAATCGATTGCGGATCGTTATTCGATAAGCGCATTAAATTTACCAGATTCCTACATTGTACTTTACACAGGCTCGCCGCACTTCTACCAACCCGCGTATACGGGCCCGCGCCTGGTTCTCGCGACCGGAAGTGGTGTTTGCACAGTACCACAGTCTCTGTAGGGTCGTTATGCATCCGGGCCGGGTGTTTGCTCACGGAACTCTCCATTAAGTATAATTACCCAGCAGAAAATGAAGTGTTTAATTAATGCCATATGAAACTATACATACATTGAACCATTCGTAAAATCATTATACGTTTAAACTGAACTTCAATCTATGTACCGCGTTATTCCGATGATTTGAGTGATAACATTTACAGTGTTTGACATATTATACCGTCAGAATTTAAAGGAACGATGCTGTATTGATATGTCCATAATACTTTCAAATTCAGACACATACAATAAAATAATTGTAATGAAATTTACAAATACTTGTTAGAACAATGTACTGGTTAGCACCTGTTTCTTTGGGATGTGTAACAGTGGTAGTTATCAGTCACCTCTCTTTGAAGGAAAACATGCATCACAATTATACGTTGCCTTATTTGTTGACGGTAGTATTTCTTCTCCTTAACTGTCATAAAATAAGTACTAGTATACAATACGTGCACGTGGAGATTACTTTGTGGAACATTGAGGTGGAGGTTCTACTGGATGTGTAGATAGAGAACTAGAATAGAACTAGAACCCAGAGGAAGAAGAGGAGGAGAATAGTGTGCACATTATTTATTGATAATAGCATCTCATTTACGGCATTTCCTTGTGGGCTGTTTCCAATTTCTTGACACCCGCTGTGTGATGTATTCTGTCAGACTCGCGTGGGAGCCACACGTCATACACTGCGGTCTACATACACCACTGACAGATACAGATATGACATTGAAGAACTCTCATCTCCAGAAGGAACACTACGGCGCTAACATTTGCTCTGGCGTGGCTACCTATACATCCACCGCTACCCACATCAATAGACATTAGTTAGGGAGTATACAAAAGTAATCAAATCGTAGTGATAAGCTCTTTATCCTATTTGGCATGTACACGGAATATCCTCGGCTTTCATCCCTGTGTATATGTATACAAGAGTATTCATCCCTCGCTAGCCCTCGCCCTCGACGTGCGGCCTAGTCGTTCCTTGTGCTTCTAACAGGTCCGCTTAATTACTCTCTGTTAGCTTTCGTTAGGACACGCTTATTTTTATCACTTATCAATATATGCAATTGCTGTATCCAAATATAATTGACATGATTCAGATGGGAATTCTACAGCAAGGCGCTGATGGGAGTAAATAGTATTAGTTCTAACGTAGCTGTCGATGCCGGAATCACTAAGATCCGCCAGCTATCGAGGTATTGATTGGAAAACAAAGAGATCCGCAATAGCCAATTCCACTGCTGTGTCAACTCACGTCTGCGTTTTCAAGGGGTTCGATTTGTCGTCTGCATCGTACAATCTAATAAAGAAAAAAAAAAGGTATCGACTTTACCCCCACCACACCCAGGCATCCCATGACGTCATAGAACAGCTTACCCATAAGCGAACATGTTCATCGCTATAGGGTTTGGGCGGGTCAGTATTGTCGTCTGCCACTGAGAGCCGTTGTGCC
The DNA here is from genome assembly GCA_032361785.1 of Lepetodrilus galriftensis. Lineage (NCBI taxonomy): Eukaryota > Metazoa > Mollusca > Gastropoda > Lepetellida > Lepetodrilidae > Lepetodrilus > Lepetodrilus galriftensis. Next base: position 22,148 of record JAUTBZ010164108.1, on the reverse strand, counting down.
TTCCTTATTAATCCTGGAGATTTGATTAATGATAAAGAGATATTGAATCTCAGTGGTGAGGCAGTCTTTGGTGTCTGTTCTTCAGCTCCTAGACTATTGGTAAAGGAAATTACCCTCTCCGCCGCCTGAAAGACTGACGTGGTGGACGTGGTCAACTCAATGTGAGGATAGGTTGCAGTCACGTGACTCAGAACTAGGACGTCAAGCACATACTCGCGATGATGCATCAACAAATTGGATCTTCCATTCGCGGAGAGCTGCACCGCAATTCCTGTACATGCCATTCGCTTTAGTACATTATGGACTGCATTCATCTAATTCGCTTTGGGTAGGTGTATGCCGCATAAATAGTATTTCTATATTGATGAATGAAATCACCAAGCTAGTAACTTGATTTAGAAGTAAACAGGAAACCTGTCTATATAGTGAGCAATCAAATGCCAACTATTTATGAACGAAGTCATCGGGATCAGTTGTCTATGTAATAGCCTACATATTATAAATCGACCGATACTACACATCTCTACTAGATACAAGAAATTACAAGGCTTCTATTTCAGAAACAAGACTTCTCCTCTGTTATCATCAGTTGTAGTTAAATCTCACACATTACCACAGATAAACATTAATCTGGAACAATGGTTATGCAGAATATCATGCTAAACACAGGGTTTACACTGCCTATATATCTATTGCCAATAAATGCTCATGATACCTAACACAGACATAATTGTGTTTGGTTTCAGGGCAAATATCCCGATGTGTGCCGTGTGTGGAGGTGCTATCACGACTGATACATATCTGAACTATTATCCACAGGATACACGTTCTCATACATACGCTATAAGATACATTAATTACAATTACAATACCTATCGTGCAAAATACAACAGTTAATTAATACAGTACAGACTCGACATTATACAATGTAACCACACATTACACTGGAAGGTTGCAAAGCCAGACTAAGACTGTATGCATAGTACTAGCTACTCTGACATGAACACGTAGCAGCTTCTCAATACAACTACAATCAATATCTATAACAATGCGAAATTAATACCTTTTTATTGAAAGTTTTTCTTTAGATAAAACAAAGATAATTAGAAAAAAATTCCATCTCGACATGTGATTCCTGTGGTGAAGCAATCTCTGGATGATAATCAAGACGTTAACAAACACGGCTTGCCTTTTCTTCAGCTATATCGATGACGGCCACAGGCCACACGTCGTGTTCGGCTATCATCCATCATAAGTGGTTTGGAAAATAGTATTTGATATGAAGCATCATGTGATCCAATATCGTGTACAGTGAGAGGCCTTGGATGTTTTTTTTTACATGCATCTTGTTGTGGATATATGTGGAGATGACGACTTGTGACATCCTAGCACTTCCGTCATGTCCACCTCTCTTGCTTCCGGTCCATCTGGCGTGACACCCGCTCGTATGCCACGTAACCCGGCGACACGGACCATGCAGGTAACTTCCTCATAAAGCTGCTATTTTTATGCTTATTTATTACTCTGACTAACCTTTGCATTCCTCTCTCATTTACAGCAATACAGCGTTTCTCCAAGTCTCCTAGAGGTTCCCACCAATAGTATGGCTACATACTGCTCACTGAACTCCAGATCGGGAGAACCACAACCATCCGTTAATTAATATATCGTTAATGATGAAATAGCATCTGCGGTATTCTGATGTGATTTCGTAATTTCTTCAAATTTCTTCAAATCGTAATTTCGTCATATAGTGTTTCATACCGTAAATTGTAATTTCGACATTTGACGGTTTCAGCCATTAATTCGTGAACTGACCTGCCACATGGCATGCATACTATAGTATTCTAGATACTTCCTGGATTAACCACAGAAGAAGACACAGACACCGTTAAGAATAAATGAATACAATATCATAATAAGACATGTGTTCGTGTGTTAAATCCAACACTATAACGCTGGTGTATTAGCGATGCTGATTTTACAATTACCCAAATGTAGTCTTGCCATATAGCAGACAAACTTACAGTTTCAGCCTTACACTGTCTGCCCTGAGACCTCTTTAGTATGACACCACCTTTATATGCCGTTAGTTCAGCTCATAAGCAGTCCTCAGAGATTCGCCAAACGTGGACTAGACTGGCAGTTGCCTTGAACATCTATCCAGTATCTGTGTCACAATCAGAACATTTCTGGCGGGTTCAACTAGCCAGTAACTGTGTCACAATCATAACTTTTCTGGCGGGTTCAACTAGCCAGTAACGGAGTCACAATCAGAACTTTTCTGTCGGGTTCAACTAGCCAGTAACTGTGTCACAATCAGAACTTCTCTGATGTGACTTTGGATTCTAGAACTTAGTAGTAGCAAATGTTTTAAACATTCACAATGTAGGTGTATGGTCTTTCAGAGGTGACAATTACTACTAAATATTTATCCATTATTATTAAATAAACTCTTCTCGGTTTAACCAAATTACGCTATTCCATTCCAAGTCCTAGTATGGTGCCATCGTCACTACATTCTCTGTAGCTAATTAATACAACTATCCGCCATTGTAGAATGGATGCAATTGTTTGTTTTTCATGGTTGAAGTGACTAAACCTAAATGTATACCATACGTATATAGTAACATTTTTGGAGGCGACTTACAATTACAGAAAAGGTGAGAAAAACATGTATGACATACATTCTGAAAGAAATCTCTGAGGCGATGTATCTTGTAGCTATCGTCACCGTTTGAAATATCACATTCTGGACCATCCACCAAGTGTCCATTCCTTCCTATGTTCGAATCTCCTGTCTCCACACCTTCATGACGTACGACTACTGCCCAGTCCGCTGTACTCCTCGTATCTTGCTGACCCCCCACTCTCACGCTAGCCAGACGCGTGCAATGGCCACCCCTATTCAACACGAGATGTCAGCATGGCTAGGATAGATGACCGCACGTGGCTGGAGTGACGCCATGTATACGGCCAGCGTTCAGACAAGATTCCATGAATATTCCGACCATTTCCACAGAGAACAGACTATACCAAGAGAAGGAGCTTCACTGGGAGAAGCGTTTGCACAGCCAGTCTCCTGAGGCACTGACTTGCTACAGCTCTGTTTGACCATCAATTACCTGATGTGTGTCGCGGTGAGAGTTGCAACCCTATACACCCGGGCCATCAGCTCCCAGTGAGTCTGTCAGATTATACCTCAATATTAATACAGTAAACGAGTTTATTCTGAAAGGATGAAGGCCGTTATTTTTGATTGTTTTGCAAAGTCCAATCCACTAGAAAGAGGAGCCGGAGCAATATCAGAATGGGAACATAGTGCCCCGGGGTCTAGCTACGTCATGCTTTACTATCAGGTTAATGAAGAAGCGGAATTTGCGTATAATGTGTTCCAACTAACGCACGATTTCAAGGGTCAAATCAGCAAGTCCGGTCACGATCTAAGTATAAACCGTAATCAGATTCCATGAGTTGTAGCTTAATGTTTAGCCCCAGCCATTGCACAGGACACTTCAACATGCCCGTAGATAGTCCTGCCACTTAGAGTAATACTTCCCCTGTAAATATCACGCACACAATGTTTCTACTGAGCCAGCAGAAGTACCTCCACACAAACTCCTGCAAGCTGTCCATTTATTCAATAACTTCCTTCAAATAAATGGTATGGAGTAGAGAGTAATCTAACTTTTGTACAATAGTTTAGTATAGGCCTACACTTTGAATGTTCGTGTTTTACGTGCGGGAGAACGTAAGGCGGAACAGATAGCTACACAATGTTTTGTCAGAACGACATGTATATTTGAATTATCGAAGTATCTTGATTAGCTATTCTTTTCAAGGTAGTTGTTGCTATATACCATAACAATGTATACATGCAACGGCCCAGAACATCAATTAATGTATAAACAAGTTATCTAGAACAGCCAGACCATTAGCACATGTTGATTATAGCAATTACACTAGATCGATGTACCAACTGAATTTCAATGGTGTCGACATGGTGGGATATTCCACGGGTTTCCACTTCATAGGTAGCGATGTCTAAACCTACCTGTAAGCTACAGTGTACATTTAGAAGATTGTACCGGACATAACGTTCAGTCCATCGTGATATTACTACAGGAAGAACACGTCCGTGTACACTTCCGGTTGTGAGTTTCCGCAATACTTCTTCATACACTTCAACATCGACAAGTCTGAGCCCAGGTATAGTATCAGCCCTGGTGCTATACATTATTTAGCCGTAGAATCCACATAGTAGACAATAGACCTGTGTCACAGGCGACGTCGGAAGTCACACGTTCCCAGAGTAATGGGAGAACTTGCAATGGTGACAGGACAGTGACGGTTACTTATTACGTTACTCGTCCAGCAGTCGTCATCTATTGTCATCGCCGTCCGTTAATACTTGAAAGGCGACTCACTAGCGCTTGCAGTGTTTACATGGAGTTTGATTGATGTTGTTCAGCACGGCGACAAGGCCATCAGCAACGCCGGAGTTACGTTCAAGTCTCGTCACTCTTAACATTAATTATTAAGGCGTGTCACCGCGGCCATGCTCATTTAACACTTAGGATTGCGCACACGTGGATGAGCTATAGTTAAGATAACTAATATTGTAAGCACAACATTACCCGAAGACGTTTTTACTAGTTATGAGTTTAGTTTAAACATATTTTATTCACAATATAATGGGATTGGGTACAAGTTATGCCAACTTAGGAGAAAACCCGCTCCTTTAGTAGTTATGAGTTGAGTTTAAACATATTTTTTTACCAAAATGTCATGGGATTGTATAACATCTGGATGCTTAAGTGATCCGCTCACTAATTGTGACGTACGTCTTACATATAATACCTTTATGACATTTATCTAATACGACTTACGTACTCAGTTGTTTTTGTGCTTGGACACTGACGAATATTCATCTTGGAATTGCATTGTCAATACATAAATATTGTCAGTTAAGATACGCCATCGCTTAACAGACTACGTCTTAACCATTAACGAGTAAACTATATTTAATAGTAAAGTCTATTTATCTTCCTCCAATCAAATTCCTGTCCAATTCCATGTTTATCCGCGAGTACATTGGCATCAGAACACATAAACCATTGCCCTCATTTACAGACATTAATTCAAGGTCTGCAGTGCTGCCATCTGATTAGCATGTTCCCAAGGGAGATAATTCACCTCCGTCTGTCATACTAAAACAAATGATTTTTCAAAGGCATCGAGGTGCATTAAGACAACCTCTGAGAGGAAGAACCCCGCTTTATCACAGTCTGAGGAGATAAGGCAGAGTTATCTGAAGGAATGCACACCAGGCGAGGAGGAAGAGGTCTGAACCCGACCCCGGAATGAAGTCGTCAGTCTTGATCAGGCCAACACACTCCAGAGGTGCCCTATCTGCTGTGATGACACGGTATTGGCCACGTTTGACCCGGGGTCACGCCGATGAAAGGTCGTACGTTATTATGTCAGAGTGGACCTAAATAAAGCATGTTTCGAAGAACTTCCTCAAACGAGCACGCGAGACTGACATGGACTTGCACTATATTTCAGACTGTCTTGAGTGACGTTATCCGAACGTCAAGTTGCTATTTGGGTCTTTCCTCCTACTAATAGACTACACATCTTTTCCATCCATGAAACACATAAACTATAGCCATTCCCATGGAATGTGAATTTACCAAAACTAATTCTTGTATTTTCCTCTGCAGCATTACATTGTAATAAAGCTATTCCTAGTTTTATAGATGACAATTCTATATATTTGAAAATTTCCACTTGAAATATGCACGTTTCACGCATCAACTAAATGAAGATATAGAAGTGGAACACGCCTTATATCTGAGCCCTCCATATCACTGCAGCAGGGATCGAGGGTTATCACTTTTCACCTCACACATCACTCCGCGCGGATTGCCGGTAGCGCGTAAACATATGGAGAATATTTGCTTCACTGAACAGACCTTGCTTGTTAAAATTATCTTTCAGTTGACGTCAAGTAATCTATAGGTACCTACCATGATTTAGACGCCGTGCTCTATCTTTACTGTCATTTCTATGTTTATCAACTGTGTCGGTGTTACATTGCAGCATGCAATACATATACACATACATAGTAAAGTACACCTTAACATATTTTGCATACGTGTATTTTTAGCGTGAATGTTGAAAGAATATCTATTGATGCCAGCCAGTAGACAGAACAGTCACTGTATGCCGAGTATATGCCACGCACATACAACTCGAATGTACAGAACTTCATTATATTATAGTCTTCTTTAGAATGGACGTATCTGTGACTTATACTATCTGAATGTAGACTTGGTTTGTAAGTAGACTGACAATGACTACTGCATGCTGATATCCTGAGTTCGCATTTATGATATACAGTTGTATCGGTGTTCTCGCAGCACACATTGACTGGTTATAACATTCGCCTAAAACATTATTTCTATGGTAAGACATCATAAATAGATAAGGAACTGTAGCAACTAAATGTTGGTTGGCTGTGGTGACATTCTTTATTATACTCAAGGAGTACGCATTTATATATTTTATACACACTAGTCGCTCACGAAATAGATCTCAGCCATCCTTTGCGTATATACAGTAGTTCTGGAGGAGATATGATTACGCCAGTCACACACAGATAGCACCAGGGAAAATATCTTAAATATGACATTATCTTGCCAGCACTGGGTTTGGTTAGCTAAGGTTTGATTGCTCTGACTCTTCATCCTAGTGTAGGCGTGTTGTGATACCAAAACAGGGTTATCGTGGTTTAAGCGTCTGGTCTTTGGCCCAATCTCAAATGGACCAGCACGAGATACTGTGAGATAAGCTTGATCTCAAGTTACCAACGAGGAAACACCACTGCGCCATCATGTTTGAGATAGACAGCAACAGATCAACGGTATGCTCTGAGACCAGCTTGCCTTACCGTACGCCTGTGGCAGAGGTAGATAAAGCATACGCCAGCTATCGTGTTCCCCCAGTACGTCTGTTGTGTCATGTATTGCCCATGCGAATGCTTCTCTATGTTTATTTGGACTCATTCGTTCGTAAAGATCACGTTGAGTTGGAAATAAAACACCCTATGGCGATGTCAGTCGTTGACTCTGAAAAATATATTCGAACTGATGTTCTCAATTTCCGCTGCATTCCATAGTAACCATGGAAGCCGTTGCTGTGATGTCAAAATATACAAACAACTTCAAACACGATTGCGAGTATTGCCAGCATCCACTATGCTCACGCTGCTTATTGCCACGGCGAGAGCACGCTGGTCTACTGGGGAAACATCCTCTAGATCCAGACTAGTGACGTATCTCTGACTAGTGAAGTACATATCTGACTAGTGAAGTACATATCTGACTAGTGACGTATGTTTCCTGTGTTACTTGATATATTAGTTAGTTGATGCGGTGGAATGCATTTAGGTTGGTTTCAGTGGCTGACTCACATCACCGGACAGACGGACGGACAGACACATATCCGAGCGTTCACTACAGAAGGCAGACAGTCTTCGTGTCCTTTAGTCACAGACAAACATACATCCGGACATTCATACAGGCCGACAGCCGGACGGACGGACGGACAGGCATACAACTGGACGGACGTTTCCCACAGAAGACAGGGAGTGTAGAATCTTTCAATTACAGACATGCTTATCTGGTCGCGCACGATGGAAACAAAACAACATTAACGGATATCGTACACACATTAGTTTTATTGTTGTTGTTGGCTAGCTACGTGTACGTGACGAACGACCGATACACAACATTACTTCAAGACGCACGTGCATAACTAGTCCAACGGCAAAAAAGTCAACAATCTGTTCGCAATATTTCTGGTATGAAAAGCATGTGTACTAAGCTGTCAAGTTTGTGTTTGAAGCATGCCGATCTTATGAGGGGTATTCAGAATGGAATTTATGGTTTGACAGGAACATGGTCACCAAGACATTCCGAGCATGCGCAGAAAAGACAATAGGGACAGTTTCCTCGTGTCGACATACTTTAGTACACCCGAGAACCCCTAGTTTCTCCAGTCCACCAACTAAATGCCATTTTACCAAACACCCGTCTTTTTCTCACCTCGTCTCCAATTTCTGTCATAATACTCCAAGCGGCTGAAATGCTAAGAAACCAGATTTAATACAGATGAGCTGATTTCCTAGCCCTCCTTCCAGGCGTTACTCTGTCGAGAGAGTGAGAAGGATGCTCACATCAGAGGCGAGGAATCTAAATCTATCTGCCCTTGGACCAACGTTTGCCGAGCACACTATAAATAAATAAAACCATTAGCGGTATCCTCATTACCAAGACAGGAGGTGTTACATCCACAGCCTAGATAGACATGCACAGTGCACGCAAACAAATACACACACTCACAAATAGCCAACACAGCTCAGACCGCCACCAGAAATACATACATTATCTTAATAACACACAGCAGTGATATATGACACAGAAGTTGAGTGTGACTGAGACGGAACTATGCACAGAATGTAAACACTAGTCCATGCAGTTGCACATAGAGGTGGGCCGTTTCTGACTGCGCTACCACACTGATGTAATAAGTTTGTTCATTGCATGTAATAATAATGTACTTTATTTATTTAAATTTGTACAATGTATAATGGTACAGAATTCACAGTAATATATGAACTCTATATGCATGTATGTATAGTAAAATGATGTTGCATATAAATGTGTCTTAAAGTTCATCACTAGTTTATTTTTAGCATCTACGTAATTTATAACGAACATCTTCCATGTATATTATTATTTTTATTAAGAACCTGCACACATGGATGTAGGATGAAAAATGCTGCTAAATGTGTGGACTTTATTTCTGGTGCACGTTTACAATGACTAAATATAAGATATGCATTATGCACACATCAACGAACTAAAATACTTCATGAATAGGGGCCTGGGTATAGCAGTATGTTACCTTGACACTGACTTGAGATGCTTCTCCGCTCCAGACTGTAGGCCTATGTGAATACAACAATTACATATTTACATGTCATTCAAGCAAGAAGAACACAGGTACCATGTACGCAATATCATATGATAAGCCAGCAGTTGTGAACTACACGTCCAGTATAATTATTAATACAATGCAAACCATTTGAGACGTGTTACCACACACACAATGCATACATTGGAACCTCCATATCTACGCATATTAAAACCTACGAGGGGAATTTCATATCAAAGGCTTCGCTTTGTCAGACGTTGATACGTGTGGGAAGTGACCCGTACTTCAAGAGATGTGACCCCTAGTGTAACACGTTCTGATAGTTACGTGATGTTTACAGAATAGATAAAGATAGTATGCCCACATGACATACAGACCAGTGTGATGTGCGCTTAGAGCTGTCCACACTACCACAAGCTGTCCACACTACCACAAGATGTCCACACTACCACAAGTTGTCCACACTACCACAAGCTGTCCACACTATCACAAGCTGTCCACACTACCACGAGTTGTCCACACAACCACAAGCTGTCCACACTACCACAAGCTGTCCACACTACCACAAACTGTCCACACTATCACAAGCTGTCCGTACTACCACAAGCTGTCCACACTATACCACAAGCTATCGACACTACCACAATTTGTTCACAATACCACAAGTTGTCCACACTACCACAAGCTGTCCACACTACACTTCACTTTAGTCCCGTCACTTACTTTTACTATCAATAAATGATAGTTGGGAAATTGTAAACAAAACTATGCACAACGTGATATTACGAGAGCATCCACGCTTTATCATTATTGAGTGTTGTATAAACCGTAGAGCACATCTATATATACTATAGCTTTGCATACGCTACTTTACGTTCCTTGTCGCGAATACAGGCTCGAAACTTTTGTAAATATGCACGTACACTATAGCTATTATATTCCGCATTCATGAAATGCAACCAATTCCACAATCTACCATATCGGTATGCTAATACCGCTATTATGTATTGCATCGGTAAGCTGATATCGCTATATCTTCTGTCATATGGTATATCCTTATGTGAATACCGAGACCTATCGTTACGTCGCTAGCTATGTATACGGCGTTGGACGTGTCACGTCGCTGCCTGGATACCGTCAGAACGTGCACCTTATCAGCCCATTATTTATGAAGTCAATCACTTGACATTTAAACGTCATATAAATGGCAATAATCGCTGTTCCAGCTGAGATAACAAATACCACATTCTATACATTCCACGGTAATATTTCCTTCTTCTTCACAATCTGTTGGGTATTACTTTCAGATACATCACGAAGTTGATGCGGCGTTCAGGACCCGAATGTCTTCACACGACTTGCCAGCTTGCTCCGTCGGGAGACGTTACAGAATACCAAGAATACACATCGAGCCGTACATACATGTATAATTCCGCAGTGTTTACGTTATACTGCGTATGTATCTGTCTCCGCGTGAGGCAGTACTTATTCTCCGACCTTGAGACTGACCCTGGTGACAACAACACAAATGCACGTGTGTGTGAGAACGATGTGTGCGCACGTGATAATGACCCTAACGCCGACCACTATACACAACCTACTGTACGATGGCATTTCTCAGGTTCTACATGTATATCTGCCGTGTACCATTGTTAAATATATCCGCTAGGACAAGTAGAAACTGGAAACTGAATGGACAGGGGCGCGCCTTAATTCTTAATGGTGGTCAGTCTCTGGTGTTACTTGCACATTGCTGTCTGTAGAACACGATTGATTGTGCGATGTTATGTTCCTAATATACATTTTAGAAATTTAAGCGCCGGATGCAAGTAAATTATCAATCTAGATAAACACGTAGTAAAGTGCAGGTGATATAGATACATATGTATCTGGAAGAAGGGCGAGGCACACACATGGAACAGCAGACAAGTGCCATATGGACAGCCTCGATCTGGTCCTAGGAACACTTTGGGTTCGAAGAGTGTGTGCATATGCTAATAACTTTATATACATGTGCGTCTAGAAGTGACACCATCAGCAGCGTGTTATAAAGTAGTATGTATACAACATAGCCAGTGATGTCAGTGATGCCAGCTGGTACGGGCTTCTGCAGGGATTCCTCACGGCGGTACAACACCGTCAGGTCATATTTACATACAGATGCCAGCCAGACCCCTGTAGTAGCGGCCGTGCCACGGAGCCCTGCAAAAACAACATTGATATTAGATGAATGAATTGGATTGCGTCGTGGATTTCATTCTGAGTGCTTGATAGCAACGTGGTCCTACGCCAAATGTTACTCACAGAGTCAAACCATCCCTAGCTGTACAGGCTTGTTGGTTTTATTAGTCACAATGTAATTACGACTATATTCGGATTTTGACTTTAGAGTAGAAATTACTATTGTATTTTTTGTGTAGTGTATTCATGATCCCAGTGATAATGAGTCTACTGCTAGATATAATGACTTCCAGGAACCTGACATATATATGAGCTAGTATACTCGCCGCAGCTATATGGAAAGTCTAGATAGGATAACTGATAGAAGCAAGTAATCGCCGTAGCTCTTGAAAGTCTATATATAGGATAACTGATAAAATAAAGCACTCGCCGTAGCTCTGAAAAGTCTAGATAGGATAACTGATAGAAGCAAGCACCCGCCGTAGCTCGTAATTAAAGCTCCGTACACCGCTTCCACAATTAGGATGAAACCCAGTCAATGCATAAAGGGGGATAATCAGGGATTACAGACAATTATTAACTAATCTAATAGATGCAGATTAGAGGTATCTATCAGTGCTTGGCTTGCCGTTTATTGCTCTGTATGATTAGAAATATCGAACCACTGGTCATATGTTGGTTGTCGCTGGCGGTGTGTTGCACATACACACACACTCACACACACACACACACACACACACACACACACACAAACACATACACACACGCACGCACACATACACACACACACGCACGCACGCACGCATGCATGCGCGCGCACACACACACACACACACACACGTACAGTCACTCCCCACCCCGCAGGCATACTTAATTGATGCTCAGAACAGTGTTTGCTTGTTCAGGGGTAGATTATATTGGCATTCATGTCCTACTTGATTCATACAGTCTGTTATCTAAACTGCACTTTTGAACCCCGCCAGTAAATGGGGTTGGTCTCGATATTGACATATGGTATCAGTAGATCCCCACAGACTCCGCTTGTATATCAGCCGCCTCTGGGTAGAATATCCATAACCCACGTCCCCTGGAAATCTGTCAAGGCCATTAGATCGCTTCTGGTCCGTAACCTCTAGAGGTCGGAGGTGGGGATATCAGGGATGTTTTCCTGCCCAAACGATGTACCCGCAGTCAGGCTGACGATGCTTCTAGCTGATTCCAAACGTCGCCGTTGTCAATATCCACGAGATTGCTTACATAAATTCCCGTGTAATCTTCGCCACCACGTCATATCATCTCCGTATATTCTCGCAATGACGTCCGACCTGTCAGCAGACTATTGATACAAGAAGCCTGTGATACCAATATATTAGTACGAGTGTCTGCTGCACACAGCCGTCATTAACCATGTTATATCATTCACAGACTCGCTAGAAATAGCCTAGTCACCCAGAACATATAATTAGGAAAAGTTGTACAAGCACGCGGTCATCACGAGAACGGTCATCTCAGATGGTCGTGGAACTAGCAGAACGTCCTGCACTTACATAACATGCACTGCCAATATTCAGACAATGTAGTTTCATAAATTGGATTTTGACCTGGATGGGTATACTGTAATCTATTAAAAACTCATTATACTTACTCTGGCACAAGTATAGCTATAGTGTGACCTTATGTTATATTCAAAGTTATAATAGGTCCTTGGCGATAATAGGCCCGTAACCAGTAACCATCCACAACTGGAAATAACACTGTGTTGATACCTTATACCGTGATACCCTAAACCCTATACAATATATCGGGATACCCTATACTCAGTATCGTCACATTACTTTGGACATCGAGGAGCAGGGTCCAGACTTCGCAGAAACAACAGCAATACGTGGAACAAGAACATCCAGGCAACGTCAATTACGTCAGCAGGGATTATAGCTTCCCACAGGAACTGCACGGAGACTTATGACATAGATTATTACAAGATTGGGCAATCCTACCAAACACCGCGTGATGACGTAGACAACATGACACTGTATCTGTATGGCGGCAATGGCAGATGTCAAACAGTGACCGCTGTCTTACAGCCAACATGGACATTGACGACATACACACACGCATACGTATTGCTTGTACCTGGAATACATAAATATGCCACATATAGGAGAGCTTGTAATAATGTTAACTGTGTGGATGTATACTTCCGGTCGATAGACCTATATGCAGACATCGTATCTTTTTCAACCCCACGGGGAACATATGCCCGTAATTTTGATCTGTCCCAGTCCGCACTATATAGAATACTTGAGAGTTCTTGCGCACGAGAGCAAAGTCCACACAGAGCATGCGATGATGTAGCAACATACACTCACCAAACCATATACATAATTGATGGTAGGTATGGACCACACACCACCTTTTTAAAGGTACTCCACATGATAGACACCCAACTATCCACCCTCCTCCCAGTACCCCGGCATGCACTGCGCGTGCACGCGATCCCCTGTACACCTTCGTGTGATTACGATGGCCACAATCCACACGGCGGACATATTATTTATTAATGTTCCACTGGAAGAATACACCAACAACTAGAACAACCCAACAGACAACCAGGCTCCCGTTTCTAACATACATGAGTTACGACTCTCGTAGCACCACGACTGTTCTGTGAAACGGACCCCAGAACAACCCAACAGACATTCAGAACAACACAGCAGACAATCAGAACAGCACAACAGACAACCAGAACAACACAACATACAACCAGAACAACACAACATACAACCAGAACACAACAGACAACCAGAACAACACAACATACAACCAGAACAACACAACAGACAGCCAGAACAACACAACATACAGCCAGAACACAACATACAACCAATCACAGACAACCAGAACAATCTAGCAGAAACCCCAAACAACAGAACACCTGTGCATGCTTATAATAATGTGACGGCATTCACGCTGCTTCATACCGACATTCACTGGAATTAAAGATAAACATCAAAATATGTAGTTATTGTGTCTAATGATTAGATTAACGCTATATAGTATAGTATATCTATTGAAGCTTGTGCCAGGTGAGGTGTACAGTACACGACATGACACTCTGATGTGATATGACTCTGTGACTGTGGTATGCAGTGTGATGTAGTCTAGAAACTACAGAACTACTTACACGAGCAGTGACGTGATCGTGAACTTCTATAGCTGACTGAGCATTGCTCCACAGTTGAAGAAAAGTGTGTGTCAATTGAAAAAGAAACGTAATTGCATTGCTCCGACATTTGAGATGATAATTTAGTTTAAACTTTGACGTATGTAGTGCAGTGGGGGCAGACGCGCCGGGAAACAGTTGGCAATGTTGAGGATAAGCTGGGCCAATGATGAGCTAAAGTGGTCCACTTACTGAACATAAGTACGTTGTATTCAAACTTCCCGAAGTCTCTAATTTGTTTTCATGCACGTAATCGACCTTCAATTCGTCTTCGCCACACCAGGCTATCTGGAGTGGGATTATATATATAGTGAGCTGCATACAACGTGTGACGAGTACATATGACAATCCAAATTGAAGTCATAGAACATTTCAAATAGTGACGTGGATGTGTGTGCATGTCAGTAACTTAATACACTGAATTATGTGGAACCCAGTTCATTCATCCAGTGGAATCCAGGTTTGCTAGGCATCTGCACACTATCGGTATTTAGAGAGAATTGTATGCACCTTTCTTAAATGTCGAAACCATTACACTCGCATCACACATCAACATTTCCAGTTGTAATAATCAAACTGCGTGCATCCATTAGTACAGGTGCTGTGACGTTATTTGTGTGTTTCCAATTAAATACTGTTGAAGACATTCTTGAATATATGTTCGGAACGCTTGACCAGACGCAGACTAGTCATGCCAGCGGTCAGACTCAGTAAGAATACATTGTCAACTCGATTATCTCCCTTGTTAGTCACAGTCGCAGCCATCCGCTACCAGGGATCTTCCTAACGTTTCATGCAATCGCCTTACTATAAATAATAATCATTAACATGTAGAACAACAACTGGTATGGTTACTTGATCTTGTTATTGAAACCAGAGCCTTACAGTTCTAGAATATACCGTAGTCGACTACAATACTTTAAAGATTATATTTCGATACTAATAGTGTCTATATGTGGTCTACGTTATTTATTAGCAATTTTAATTTCATTTATTGAAATATCGTAATGTTATACTGAATTTAATACATATATCAGTAACCATAGCTACACGGCTACAGTTACTGGTATAGATAACAAGGACACCAAATCTTGACATTCTTTATTTATCACTAGAATTGAATACACTGGTAACAGCATTTGGATCTAACATCAGTTAGACATACATATGCTCATTATGTTTCATATAATAGTAAAATGAGATTGCATATAACAGCGTCTGATCTATCAGTCTGAATTTGCGCAGCGTGAGTAGCTATAGCATGCACAATTATGGACATGTCACGCTCGCAAAGGTGGAAGACGGACGTTCGGATTTCATTCCATCAAATGTCTGCATGACGTAACCTCAGGGGACAAGCATATTGGTGGTCCAGCCCTGAGGGACTTCAAGTGTAGCATTCAGGTTATCATCAATGAACGCTCCACAGTCTTCTCAAGACATAACAGATGGCTTCCACATTGACATACGTCCGAGTTGAGAAATTACTTTGAGAATTTATATCAGGAAACAGAACAGCATAGTCGCATACGATCATAGATGATATGTGGCTAGTTCTGCTTTATACCTCGAGGGCCGGGAGCCTGGAAGGATAGATATCATGAGCATTGGCCATTTTGTATACTTAACGTCAAACGTTCACACATGATATTTATAGTACGCGTGGACTGTCCTGAAGGAACGTAACTGTTAAGACTCTCTGGTTATTGGAGATTCGCGAAACATCCTCCAGTAATCTATCCATGATATTCCCAAAGGTGCCAGGCATGGTGTTTGATCGTTCGAGTGAAGGTTCGCTTAATGTGAAGCAGGCTTTTACATGGGAATATCCACTATGGTTATCTTCATTGACTAGTAAACGTACTTACAGGGGACACCGTCAACTGAAAGGTCGCGATTGAATCCAGCTTGGTGTTTGCAGACTGCGTTGAACACTGAACGAGTCGAAACAAATGTGAACAAATATATGTCAAATACATGTATACAGTATAGCCATGCACGAAGGGGACATACACAGTGTCATGTTAAGATCATTGCATTTTAAGGTCATTTTAATTAGAGAAAAAAATAAAGATAATACACTTTCTTGCACTCGGTGATTGAATTACTGAATCATTTGCTGTAGTTCATGTACTAGCCACAATGTACTAGCCATAGTGTACTAGCCACAGTGTACTAGCCACAGTGTACTAGCCATAGTGTACTAGCCACAGTGTACTAGCCATAGTGTACTAGCCACAGTGTACTAGCCACAGTGTACTAGCCATAGTGTACTAGCCATAGTGTACTAGCCATAGTGTACTAGCCATAGTGTACTAGCCATAGTGTACTATAGCCACCGCGATGATTCAATCAGGGGACTTGTACATGCAGGCAGATCTGAGACACGAGTTACACATCCCAGTGATGGATGGGCGACTTACAGGATTTATTAACATGTCTATATCTACGGAGCAGGACTCGCCCGCGGCCTGATTAGCTCTTTAGTGAAGATTACTTATGGTGTCATCCTGTAATGAAACTAGTTATAGAGCTTAACAATACTGGCGTCAGTCACAAGTCTTAGGTACCGGCCGTGACTCGGAGTCTCCAGGCAGCCAGTAACGCCAAGGCACTGTGTCAGTGAAGGTAGTACGAAACAGCGGAGCATACATAGATACGTACGTGATAAGCCTGTCTTCCGGTGTCGTGGTCACACTGTGCCACCAGATCGAGTCCGTAATTACTGATACCGCTGCATACCGGAGATTATAATTACATTGGAATGCAATGCACATCATCTATCTATTTGTCAAAATCAATATAACAGTAAAACCATGCAATTATTGTTTGGTCCAGATTAAACAAGGCCTCAAGTAATTATGTATTTGACGTCTCCTTCACTTGGGCTCCGTTATCGAACACTTTCATTAGCACACTACTGATATCCTGACTGATATAGAACGAAGAATTATCTATTTAATATTGGCCTGTCTCTGATATTGGTCTGGCCGTCTCCAGTGTTTTATTCTGATTCTTCCAAAACCCCATTACGGCACATTTCGTGCTTATCAAAGAATGGAATCACAACGCAGATCTTAACTCATGGATACGATCTTATAGGGATTGCCTGTTCATTAACTCTGATGTAACTGGTACAGTTCGTGCAGGACAGGAAAGTGGGTCACTCTCCGGTCATTCTGCAGGAAATCCTGCAACACGGCCGCTTGATCTGATATTAATCACTGATTACCCAGCCGTCAATCAAGACCAATAGTAATCCCATAAGACATCGGCTACGCTCATTTATTTTCTGCCATTTAATTATTATCTCCCTTTAATCCTACTTCTGACGCCATGATGAGATACTGTGCCTATGAATTATTCTGTTTTACTTCAAAAGACACATTCCATTGACATGTTCCTTTGTAACCTGGCCGATGGCCGAAGTCTGAGCTCAACCGGAACGGGAAGTTGGCAAGCTGTGCGGGTAATTGCGGGAGTTGATGAAGCTGAGCGGGGAACAATGGTGGCCAGAGTTGATTGTAGGACGACGCGTCATGATCGTCATTTAGCGGGGATGGGATGTAGACTGGAGGGTATCATGACCCGGAATCAGACAATATCGCAGCAGACGTCATGTGCCGTCACTTGTAGACGAGGTGATATCTAAATAGATGATCGTTATATATCGGCCAAGCTATCATGTACGTGTGTTCAACCGAGGACGATATTTGTTTTGATGAGAACACGATGTGTATGAACTATATTAACATATTAACATGTTCCACCAGCGATAGCGCATGCCACATGACAAAATTAGGTGGTTGCTACAGGCTTGAACGAATTAGTTTTCTGTATACCATGCATTTCTATTTAGATATCAGAATGGCGTTGGGCTTGGTGACGCTGTCTCATTGGTGCCTACACTCCGTGATCTCCGGCTGCAACAGGAAGCTGGTATGACGTCGTCTCTTGTAAGATAGTTCACATGTTTGATCATGGTAGATTTCCGTGGTACCAATTTCCGCTGCACTTGCCATGTAGGCTACGTGTTACAACCGGGTGAACGTGTCTGGCTGGAATAGTCTAGCCAGTCCTACCTGTCTCGGATAATAGTGTCACAGGTGGTGTTTTTCTAACAATACTCACAAGAATACATCAAATAACATGTTTTTAGATACTTTAATTAGACTGCAGTTTGAATAATCCTAGCTGATAATGAAACAATAACATTGCTATTAGTGTATAACAAATGTCAGACGGTTCAACGCGTGCTAGTAAACACAGTTTTAACTAAATGACATATGCACATTTTGTGTCGACCGCAATGCATGACTGGCTCATTTATCCCAACGACAATTTAATTGCTAACATTGCTCCAATCATAAACTGTTTTAAAACTAAAATGTATAAACTACTCCAGCGGTTGGGCGGCCATCTCCCAATCCACGGCTAATGTCAAACCATACGAATCGCAACAGATCTGTTCGCATGACCAAACGTTTGACGAAGACCTAGATACACATGCAGATGTACAGGCATTCATCACAAGCACCATACATATATCTACATCTGTAGATGTTCAGCACAAGCTCCAGACAGATATATATAATACGTAGACCATGACTTGCATCTGCATTGTTTTGTAATGGACAGTTAGTTATTGTTTTACGTTCTTCTATTTACATAATGGATTGTGACATACTATATATATAGCTGGTCCATTATTATAACAACGGATGTTACTAATGCTGTGAATATTCGTGCAACTACTGTATTATTGCTGTCTATATTAATATCTCCATCACCCGCCCTAAAACCCGTCCGTGCACCCGTTCCAATTAATGTCTGTATATATATGTCCGTCCCTCCACTTGCCTGTCTTACAACGATAACATACTATTTCCGGTATATAAACAGTATATTTATCTCCATCCTTCCCAGTCCTCCCTACCCCCTCTCTCTCTCTCCCTCTCCTTCTCTCTCTCTCTCTCTCTCTCCCCTCTCTCTCTCTCTCTCTCCCCTCTCTCTATCTCTCTCTCTCCATGCATTCCCCTCTCCTTCTCTCCCCCTATGTCCTCTACATCGCCTTTCTATATTTTTTTCTCTATCTATCCATTTATCTCTCTCTCATATGTGGGTATATGAAGCACAGAATTACATCACCAGCACGCCTGGACGCAATACCAGTATGCGCACACTCAAGATGAAATGTCTGCTGGTCAAAATAAGAGCTCAACATTTCCTGTTCCAATCAGTACTGATGGACTGTGTTAGTGGCTAGTCATCCATCACCACACCACGGACTTGGGAACTTATAACTCATTGCGTGATACAGAACAAGCGTTCCTCACAAGTATCTTTCTATTGGATTAGTCCATGTATACTTCACCCTGGAAGGTCAGCACTGATACGAATGTGCACACTGGACTGTGCAAATCTTGCGTGGGAGGAATTCACCAGAACTTCTTAACAGACACGTTCACAGGTCTGCACATTCATGTAGACAAACTAACGAAACGCCTTTGTTCGTTTCATCTCCCAAACAGAGATTCCCATTCATAGACTTGACAATTACGTTCCTCTGTGTGTTATCTAGCGTAGCAAGGTGGACTTAAGCGAGCGTACATAATCACGTTATTGAGCATGCGTGTCAATCCACACTTCCGGTATGTCAAGACTGTGCTAACACTGGTCTCTGTCCATGTTAGAAACACACACCATACAAAGAAGCTGTACGCCATACGACTTATTCATTAGTATAGTGTACGTAATATGTTGGAATACTATAAGCACCAGTCCTGCCACCTGGAACACACATGGACACGTCCCATCTGTAGGCCTATACTAGAACACATGCCAGGGCAGGACGACTAGCATCGTAGACTCCCATCAGTCGGGAAGGACGGACTATGTTTATGATGATGCTCACGAGCAAGGTTAGGTAGTTGTACAGTCTACATGTATAAGAAGCGGCTGACAGAGACACGTCACAAGGAAACTCTACTATATATTGAGTTTCACGGAAGGATCGAACGAGGACGGACACACTGGTTTCACTATAAAAGGAAGTGACGTAAGTCTAGATCTACGCCTGGACTACTGATACGCAGATGTGGGCAATTCAAGTTCAACGATAGCAACAACACTGCAGCCACATCCTCGACATACAGCTGCTCAGATTGTGCATGTTGTGTCTGGTACTGGATTCCTAGCGAACACATCGCGCTGCTGATCTGGTAACAGTTGCATCCATGGATCCAATAACAAAGTTACGCACTAATACTACGATAACAGGGCAATTGAAACCGGAAATCGGGTGAATGAACGCCCCCTGGCGACTAACCAGCACCACGAGCGGCAGACACTCTGGTTGTTCCTTGATAACGGTTTACAAGATGGAGGAAAGGAATGCGCGGCTCTCCCGCTACACAAAGCAAACACATATGGCACTAATACTCACAAACGAGCGACTTCCCTACAATAGCAGACCGTGTTTACACGAATATACACGTCCGTAGGTCTGACTATTAATGCATGCCCCACATATATTTCATACTACGAAGATTAGCCATTAATTAGCATTATATATATATACAACTTTTCACATAACGATATCAATAGCCATATGCTTTGACTAATATAAACACTATCTATGATTAATACGATCAATTCATTGTTGTTTCCTTCTTCTATATATCACCTAAATAACGAAGATTAAACTGTATAATATATACCTCTTTAATTGTTATTGTTGCAGAATATCGATACCCGACTATGTTCTCCAACTATTATCTACAAAACTAAAGGAGGCATGTTCTCGTTCAGAATGCCGTAAACCAAACTTATTTAGATTTATGTGCAGGATTAGGTACTTGAATGGCAAACAAGATTGCAATTTATTCCTATCACGTTCTTCTATTACCAATAATCCAGGGATTAGTATGAGAGTGTTAGCTAAGCCGAGCATGCACTGGTAGCTTTCATAGATAACTTGTGCATTTTACTATGATTTATCCATTATGCCACACTAGGATATTAGCAGGAGAAGAAGAAAACTGCCCGTGCTCTCTCGCTCTCACACACACATACACACACACACATACACACACACACACACACATACACACACATACACACACACACACACACACATACACACACACACATACACACACACACATACACACACACAAATACACACACACACACACACACATATACACACACATACACACACACACACACACACACTTAACAGTATCTCCAACCATAAGTATGTGCAATATTGTCCTATACACACTGGTCTGCGTTTATAGTACATAACATATATATTTTCCTCCACAGCTATTGAACATGTAAATATCATTTGAACGTTGTTAATCAGATCAAGATTTAGTATCCAACAGTGTCTGGGTAATACATCATATTATAATGAAATATGAGCGTGTTCAATTTACGGAAGGTAATATATTTATTAAATTAATATGCTTGGAAAGAATCCATCATTAATGACTGGCAGTTAATGATGTATTGCAACTGCTGATGCTTCATGTAGACAGTAAATATAGTAGCATAGCTATACTAATAGGTGAACATGATTTATGATTTAAAGACTGTCATCATGCACAGTTCGATATAACTCTTTATGTTGATGGTTTTGCGAAGAGAGATAATGAAAGTGTGTACTACGTGTGTATGTATATATGTGTGTATGTGTGTCAGAGAGGGAGAGAGACAGAGAGAGAGGGGGGCGGGG
>JAUTBZ010164097.1:0-10768 GCA_032361785.1 Lepetodrilus galriftensis | reverse complement strand
CCTGTAGCTATAGGGTGCCAGAATAGATAGCAAAATAGTAAACGGGGCATCTTATAGCTACAGTTCTGCAGCTAGTCCTCATGCCACCTCATCACTGTGAATATTTGAGACCTCAGTAACTTTCTCCACATTCTTGCCTAATTCTAGCAAACTACTTTTCTTGCCCAACTACTGATGGCCAATTCCATTTCAGCACGAGTCTGACGCAGAATGGGAACCTAATGGACCTAATGAATGTAATGACCTGGAGGACTTTGAACCCACACGAGAACCCACACCCACATCCAGCGTCGACTCCTACTTCTGAAGCTAAACCTCAGTTGCACCATAAAAGCCAGCGGCAAAGTCCCTGGTCATCTTGGAGTAGGGATCCCACATACCGGTATCTGACCATTGTAAGCTAGGCATAGTCCCTGGTCATCTTGGAGTAGGGAGCCCACATACCGGTATCTGACCATTGTAAGCTAGGCAACACTGGGGTCCACCACTCGCCAAATAGACGTAGTGAACGTCCAATGATTAAAACATTCAGCTGCCTGTCGTCCCCTGTTGATGTTGACCAACTCATTGACAGCTGACAAGCGAAATGACTTTCACAGCCAGAAGAATTATGTTCTAGGATAGGGTGCTTAGTATGTAGATCCTGAAGGAAAGTTTGATAATTGACAAATGAGAAAAGTAAATGTCCCATGATGAATTACTAGCAAGAGGACATCTGGCAGAGATTCAAAGTCGTCGGAGACTTTAGCCAGACTTTCAGTAAGTGCGTCTATTCATAGATATTAATATCTAAATAGCATGTAACATTTTACACACATGAATAGCATGGTACTTGTATTGATGTACCACTATGTACTGATACCAGACACAATATCAATAACCCTTTAATAGAAGAAATCATGTGCCTACTTTGTCCACTGAACATTGCATAATATTAAAATCGGCAACATAATATAATGTCTTCATCAAAGCATGTCTTACAACTCCATTCTTAATCAGTCAAGTACCCAGGTCAGTGGGAGTGTACAGTAAATTACAATTGAAGAGCATTATGTTGATAGTATAATTATTTATATTAATACTTTGTGTTAATCCTTTTTAACAGGAAGACGATACAACATACATTTTCCGGCAAATTTGACCGTATGAGGATATGAAAAGATCATGAAAAGGTCAAGGTTATCATTAAAGTCAAACTTTTAGAAGCACCTGTGTAGAAGAGCCTTTTGAATATTCAGATGACCTTGAACTTCGTTGACCTTGAACTCATTATACCCTGACCATGACCTGACCCTGACCCTGACCCACTATATTCTCATACTTGGAGGATGGACAATGAGTGAAGAGGACCACTGTCTTCTGTATTATTGTTGATATGATGACAAGCAATGTGTTATGGACGTCATGGTGTTTCTCAACCTCAGGGACTGATGCCATAGCACATCATCAGTGCCATAGTGTTCATATTTTTGTGCCAATCGAGGACATCTCGTGCCAAAGAAATGTGCCTACCGGTTTATTGTTTTTCACATGTTGTAAATACTGAACAGATGTGCCTTGTAGCACTTTGTTTCCAAATTTCAGTTTTCACAACTTTGTGTGTGTAATGGAGGACACTTGTAAATAGAGATAGTTTGTGTGATACAATCCTTGCAACAAATTGGTCATGTTTCATGTATGGGTTGTGTGTGTGTAGCTCATTGCTAGAAGTGTGTGAATTCACGAGGATTGAAACGAGGAGATTAATGTGCCATATCATTTTGGAGCAGAACTTCTTTATATTCAACTTCTGCTCTTCTGTCTGTCTGTCTGTCTGTCTGTTTGTTCTGTCCTGTCTTTATCACATATTTGTGTACTGGTCTGTCTTTGAGACAATGCCATACAATTTCCTGGGCCTGTGTCGTGATGTAGGTGGACACAGTGTTGTATATAGATGTATGTGTATATACTCAGGGTAGATAACCACGGACAGGTATGAAGCCTCAGGGTATGGCTGGCTGCTTACGTACCATCTCCAGGGCAACTCAACATTACATGCCTATGTCATTGCTAATGTCATTGTGCTAACATCGTTGCTAATGTCATTACTAATGTCATTGTTAATGTCACTCTGGAACCCTTTGTATAGATTGCATACTGAGAAGTCAGGAACTGTTACATATGTATCATTGCTAATGACATTACTAATGTCATTGATAGTGTCATTCTGATGCCTGTCATTTGCTGTTGTCATTGTTTTGTTAGTGTCGCCACAATGCTTGTCATATAGCTATCTTGCTGCTAACCTATACTGGGATTGTATGTTGTGTGCTATTGAAAATTGTTAGGTCATCTCCAACAACAAATAGACTTAGTATGTAACAATACATTTTAATTGTGAATTGTTAAGTAGATCTATATGTTTTAGATTATTGTTGAATATGTACAATTTCACAGTAGAGACATTGAAACCTTCTAAATAATTCACTTACGTGCCAAATATTTTTGAAGCTTAGTATGTGTACATAAAATAATATTAATATTTGATGTAATTTATTTTGTACATTTAGACTAAATTGCAGGAACAATTACTTTAGTATGGTCATTATATTTTTAACTTTTTTAACCTACTGTATTCCTTTCCTGACAAAGTTGGTTCTGCCAATACGGCCAGAGTACCCGGTCTGTCCATTAGTACAGCTGTCTGTTCAGTGGCTATTCAAACATCCCTGTACTTCTGTAAATGTTGTTAGCTACATTAAGTAAGTCATGCCTATGTATATTGTTCTTGTAATTGTATATAAGAAACCGTGCCTTTCACAGATATCTTAATCATATTGTTTTTAGGTTTTAAGAAATCAACCCTCTGTTAATCTGGTAAATTTACATAATAATATATGTACAGTTAAATGGAGACAATTACTGATGTGTGTTAAGATATAACTGACTTGTTATTTTAGCCTTCCATTATGAGCAATGCCACCAGAGGTGTCTATATACTGTGTGTCTCCGGCTAGTGGTATATGTCTCCGGCTAGTGGTATATGTCTCCGGCTAGTGGTATATGTCTCCGGCTGTCTTGTCCATGTACCAGGGCCACTGTGCACTCTGGACAGTACTATAGTCTACAACATTGAGAAGATGATGACGACTTGGAAATACAGGTACAACCTGTTCCTATGGTAGTGTAGAAATCAGCACAGTCTCTGTCTGATGACAGCTTCTAAGAGGTCATGCTTTGTATATGCAACATTCTCAAATTGTTCAGTATAATTTAGATGAAGGTTGTTAAAATTCATGTGCATTTGTGCAATACTATGCATATCAAGTGCTACTGTTTGTATAACACGATATCAACCTAGTCATACACGCCAATAATCTCGCAGTTTGTACATATTTCCAGCCATGTGTGTGTGTGTGTGTGTGTGTGTGTGTGTGCGCGTGTGTTGTAGGCTGGGCTAGTTACACGCCTGTGTGGGGCCTGCCTACAGTGAAAGTGTGAGTCTGTATATATGTCAGAATATATTTAATATAATGAACGCAGCAGTCGCCCAGAGATGCAATGCAAGTACGTGTAGACAAACTAACAACACTTGTATATAGACGTAGTACTTGTATATAGACGTAGTACTTGTATATAGACGTAGTAGTGTGTGATAGTCCGTGTGGGCTTCGATGGAGCACCCTCTCAGGACGATACTTAGCTTGTGTGAGTTTGACGTGCACTCCTTATCGGGAGTAGGGCTGAAACGGGTACCCGGGTACTCGAGTACAGGTCGGGTACATGTACTACTCGAGTAGTAAATTGATACTCGAGTACTCAAGAGTGATTTCAATGGTGGACACATAGATTTTTTATATTTAAAAATTAGTTTGCTTTTCGAAAGCGTTACAGTATAGGTGCTAAATACGACCGAAAAAGTTAGGAAATTGCTTATTTTGGGCCGGGAAAGCATGATCAGCCCCAAAGACTATCCCACTAGTTTGCCTCCGGCAGTCATCCAGTCTACAGACACCTCCAGCAGTCATCCAGTCTACAAACACCTCCGGCAGTCATTCAGTTTATCTTGTACAGGCGTAGAATCATCAACACGGTAAATAACATTACCTTTCTAAACTCGCGATGACCACAAACGTTATCTGCCACGGTGATCACTATTGTTGGGCAACTAATGACGTTCTCCACTGCTACTAATTACAAGGTGCAGGCCTCTTCCAATTGATAGCCAGGAGTTAATAATGCATGTGCCCCGGTGCCCCGGACTCTACTGTAGCCAGTGGTGCTGATCCTGCCTCGTGCTGCCTCGTGCTGCCTCATTAACCTGCCTCGGAGGTGCCACAGCCTCAGTACACACAACCTCAGTGCAACAGCACTGGACATACCTGGACATACCCGGACATACCAGGACATACCTGGACATACCCAGACATACCTGGACATACCAGGACATACCAGGACATACCTGGACATACCTGACATACCTGACATACCAGGGCATACCTGGACATACCTGGACATACCTGGACATACCTGACATACCTGGACATACCTGACATACCCAGACATACCCGAACATACCTGCACATACCTGTAATGGCTCACCTCAGACACCAGGCTCCATACTCAACTCAGAATTTTGTTCATAAAACGTCATGTGGTGTCATAGCCTGACGTATGGTTAATTATGACGTCACATGACGTTTTATGAACAACATTCTGAGTGGCGTATGGAGTCGTACTCAGAAAAGTTTCGTAATCTCGGGGCCTGGTGCTTTCCACCGTCCACTGAGTCCACCGTCCACCACACATATCTCACATCATTAGTCTCAGACATGTCAGATGTTAGCAATAATATTCCCATTGACACCTGCCATCTGTCTTATATTACAATGACAAATATATGCCACTTATTGAATATGGTAAGGAGTCCATACTATCAGTGTCTCATCTCAGACTAAGCAAGTTATGAGGCAGCAAATCATTATTTCTAGATACAAACCTATTGGTTGCCACTTTAGGTCTGGGGCCCGTTGGTCAAAACAGTTGTAGCTATAATAGTTGCATTGACCTTACAATAGTTCTGAGCAACAGGACCCTGGAATATCAGTGGAACAATAATGTATACTGTAAATCATAAAATTAACACGAGCAGAATATTAATGCGAAAAATGCGACCTCCGTATTGTTGCATTTAATTGCTGCGCGTTAAAGGTAAGACTGGTGAACAATCATGAATGGAGACATGGCCATTCGCATTTTATTGGTGTCGCATTTACGTCTAAAATCTAGAGGTCGCATTAAATTAGTGACGCATTAATTTAGTGATTTACAGTAGCTTCCTCAAAACCAACAGACTCTATGGTAGTTAAAGTCCATGCTAGTTAGACATCAACATTGCCATGCCAGGAATTCAACCCCAACATAAAAGACATTATATAATCATAGAAATGGACTCATCTTAGAATGGTAGAAATACTTAGAATTGTCAGACATACAACTCAATGTTAGT
Source organism: Lepetodrilus galriftensis (assembly GCA_032361785.1). Lineage (NCBI taxonomy): Eukaryota > Metazoa > Mollusca > Gastropoda > Lepetellida > Lepetodrilidae > Lepetodrilus > Lepetodrilus galriftensis. Next base: position 5,280 of record JAUTBZ010164097.1, on the reverse strand, counting down.
TATACTCCATGATAGTTAGACACCAATGTTACCATGCTTGGAATTCAAACCCAACATAAAAGACATTTAATAATCATAGAAATAAAGATTCATCTTAGAAATGTCGACATACTTAGAATTGTCAGACACACAGCAGAGAAAATAAATCACCATCTTAGAATGCCAGAAGAACAGCCCAATGTTAATGATACATCATCTAGTAATGGGAGAAACACACCTCGGACAGTTTATTCTGTATTCTGAAACAGATTCCAAAAATATCGACCAAACTATGTAATGATCTAATAAACGCTAATAAGTATAATGAGCCGCGTTTCGCCCAAGCCAGAAAGATGTAGCAGGGATTCCGTACCATGGTGTGGGTGGTATTACCCGGGGATAGTTCGTCTTCCTCCGGCTAATTTCTCCGTCTCTAATAGCTGTAAACATGGCAAGGTGTCTCAGAACGTCTATAAATATATGTTTATTTTACTGGCCCTGTGAACAGTTGTTCCAGGGAAATGAATGAGTAAGTGGTAGTAAATTCAATGATTACTGAAATGAGCGATACTAGAATTCCCTTAGTATGTTATACAATTACTTAACATGTCTCAGTAGAGTACTATAAATTGCTTTGTATCAATGATGAACATAAAACTGTAGAAATGGTCAGAATATTAACTCTCATCATAGCCCTGAACTCCGACCATTGTCATCACACTATTGTCCTGTGGTGCCTGTGTTTTATCTTTGCTATACGCATTGACATGCTCCTATCAATGGATCCATGGCTCCTATCAATGGATCCATGCTCCTATCCGTGGATCCATATGCTCCTATCCGTGGATCCATGGCTCCTATCTTTTACAACATACTTCACACCAGTTAGTAGCCATTTTCAATATAAGTAGCATGGACAATGAACGTTTACTTTTTCCAAAATGTTCCTTGATAAACTGAGGAATACTGGTTAAAGCTAGACAACAATGTAAATGGAAGACGTCCCACTCTGCCAAGACCACTGTGACGTCTTCTCCCGGACTCAGAAGGAGCTCACTCATATACACACTGCCATAGTCTGGAAGATAGAACCAGCAGAGATCTCTTCAATGTAAACACACAGAACGCAGAAAAACTCTTCCTCATTATCACCGCCTCTGGTAAAAACATTAGTTCTAGTTAATGAATGATGGAGACCTTGGGGCAACTACGACAAGAAAAACTTCTGAGTAGTTATCTGAACCTCACAGAACACTGCCTATATGGATATATGATTATAACCTAAAAACACGATCTGATTTCAAGCATTTCATAGAGGAGTGGTGCCAGGTGTAAAACTAATAAAGATGGGAGATCTTGTTAAAGTCTTTAGACTACAACTGTTATGATGCAGAGGGGCATAGGTTGTAGCTACTGAGGCGATGTCTGCTCCCTGCAGAACACAGGGCAGAAGACGTGGTTACTGGATTAGCTTCTTCCTCTCGGTTGGAGATCTTCACATTTCCTATTAACACAGGGCTGAACACAGGGAACACAGGGCAGAACACAGGGCTGTACACAGGGAACACAGGGCTGTACACAGGGCAGAACACAGGGCAGAACACAGGGCTGTACACAGGGAACACAGGGCTGAACACAGGGCAGAACACAGGGCTGAACACAGGGCTGTGCACAGGGAACACAGGGCTGAACACAGGGCTGTACACAGGGAACACAGGGCTGAACACAGGGCTGTACACAGGGAAGACAGTGAGTGAGTGAATATGGAGTTTAACGTCGCTGCGGGAATCTTTCACCCATTTGCGACGACAGGGAAGACAGGGCTGTACACAGGGAACACAGGGTTGAAGACAAGGCTACTGGATTAGCTTCTTCCTCTCAGTTGGAGATCTTCACATTTCCTATTAACAAACCTGAATTGAACTTGTATTGATTACGCTCTGGCTGATAGTAAAGTTCCATGATAAACACTATCTGATGATGACCCCTGCTTTGCTGATGTGCTCATCTCAAAGTATACGAAATGAACTGATCACTTCTAGAGTGGGTCTATTACAGTGGTGTGGAAATGGGCACACATATATTCTCAATGATAACCTATAGCTGGTCTCCAGTCAGGGCTGAGGACACATCTGCAAGTCTAAGTCCAAGTCTTGTACTCATCTGGCTATGTTGAAGAGTGTACAACCGTAGTAAAGTCTTGACATTTCAAATGACCGAAAAGGCAGAATAATAATGGAAATAAAATGTTTCTGAAACGGTAACCTTAACTAGAGATACTAAAGAAAGTCTACATCTGTTGCAGGGTTCCACTTAGGTTTCAATTTTTGAAAGTCCCGGGGATGCATGTTAATATACTTATCAAAAAATATTTTTGCGTATAGGACGCAGGAGTGCGAGTTCGGAGAAACCCTGTGTTGAGATTAAATTTTGATTCGTGTCCACTTTCTATTCCAAACTTTCTGGGTACAGATTTTGAAGTAGCGGCCTGGAGATAATAGAGTTGTCAAATGCCGGCTATTAGATCATCCGGTTAAGTCCTTCAAGAGATAGTGTCACCGGGTGTAGAGGACCACAATAAGACCGCAGAATTCTCATCTAATCAAGCTTGTGTCGCTTCCTGTCAGATTGTGACTGTCACAGCATTGAGCAGTGCAGATGTAATGAAGTTTCTTGACAGAGCACAAACAACTGATCCATGCATGAAAAACTTTCCAAAATACCAATCTCCTATTGCTACCACGTCATGATGAAATTTACTTTTAGCATTAGCATTTGGATTACGACTTGAATCTAAACATGTTGACAGTTTGTGACTGTGGCAGCTTTGAAGGCTACTGCTATAATGGGGTTGCCTGACGGAACAGAAAGTAGGAACAGAAAGTAGCTGATCCGTGCTCGGGTAAGAAGTAATTACCGGGTCCCGGCCCCGTCAGGAGAAATCACAATAAATCTGACCTGAGGACGCAGTATCTTGATAAATCCACAACACCAAATCACAGATCGAGACAGTAGTGACGTCCCCCTCTACGATCATTTGCAATTAAATTACCCCCACCAATCTGGGAATGGCTATCTACAATGGAACAAGGCTTCACCGGAGTTATTCTAAGATGCTGATGAGCTGGACTTATGCAAACTGGTCCAAATTTGTGCCACATTGGAACGGAAATAAATAGTGCTCCCTGACTTTGATTCACACTATGTATGTCTTCTCTCGGGGTGCTAGGAAAGGAAATGATGACTGAGGCTGAATAGGGATCATATTGATTATCTGCGAGATCTGTGAGGGGCTCCCTACTGTTCTACAGACAGCAATATGTTATTAGTTTGCTTCCCAACAAATTAATTGTGCTTAAGTATGGCATGTGTTCATATTCCATGCTTTATTATACACCTCTGTAAATATCATAAGGCTTTAGGAGAGGATTTTGATTACTATTTGGAATAGATGAACACTTTGGAAAGAATCAACACAACAACTTTAGAACATACATTGGAAAAAGGCAATAATGTAGAATATATATGGGTCTCTATATAGTTGTGATTCATGTGTTTTGGTTTAAAGAATGCATTTTGGTTTAAAGAATGTGTTTTGGTTTTTGGTTTAAAGAATGTGTTTTGGTTTAAAGAAACTCTTTTCAGTAAACCTATTATAAATACAATCAAATGACAATTCTGAGTTACTATGTAGTTCATAATTCTTGAATTTCAATAACAAAAGTATATCCAACTGAAATATTTCTTCAAACGATTTGGCTCAGCAAATGTAAGTTTACACTATTGGCGCCAGGATTGCAACTCATCACGAAACTACGATCCATATTTGAGAAAAAAAGTTTTTAAAAACCTGCGGTAATCCTATATGCCATTGATGAATAAATTTCAATACAAAATCGTTGCTACCGTGACAAGGTACAAAGACAATTTAATCAGCTTGAAGGTTTAGTTCTTGAAACTTCTGCTGACATGAAGTACAAACAACACATCACCAATAACCATCCTCTTCATGCTACACCCAGACATATTTGTCAATACCTTGACGGACTGGCACAAACAACATTCTCCAATTAGCATGGAAAAGGCAGATGGTAGAGTACAAGTGACCGTGCATACTAGGCATGTTCTACAGCTAGGTATGTGGCCTCGCTTGATAAATCAACATATACTTGGTGTGAATGTGATGCTCGGAACCACCGCTCGGAACCACCATAGGTTGATGGGAGTCTCACCCAGTGTCTTGTAACTCAGTGCTTAGACAGCCACTGGGAACCACCATAGGTTGGTGGGAGTCTCACCCAGTGTCTAGTAACTCAGTGCTTAGACAGCCGAGTGACAGGAAGACGGACATCTACATGTAAAAGGCATCCACAGCGGGAACAATGAGGTCCACTCTACACCAGGAAGAAGCAGACTCTTCCCTTTAATCATGTTGAGATGCTTAAAGAAGATGGGCTAGAACTGAAAGACATTGATTACCATTGATTTATGAAGGGAATTACTGGAATTCTGTACAAGTGTGCTGGCCACCAATATATCTGTGTGCTGTTGGGTGTTATACAAACAACACAACCATTTGTCGTCTTATTCAAGATTTCTCATTTTTTCTCAAATTTTATTTTCATACCAAAAAGCACAATATTTGTCTTTGTTGTCTAGCGAGGGCACATTGTCCCGATATAAGATGGATACATTTTACATGGTAAACTCACCATCAAATGATAGAGATAATTTCTCTGTAATATAGCATGGGCTTTCAGTCCCACTTCCTAAAAAATGCTAATCAATAAATCCCTATATCTCTATATATATCCTATTGTTTTGTAAAGTGCGTGACTAGTAATGAAGTATATATGTGTTGACATCATATGTCTATTTTATGATCATTAATGGAAGCCTGTCCAAAAAAAAAAAAAGTAACAAGAAATTTTAAGAATTAAAAAAATGCAAATTGTCATATCATGGGATAAAATTGAACTTTAGTTTAAGTGTATAAATAGCTACAACCTTCAAATTATTAATTATTGTTCTGACTATACTAGTATCTGATGCGCGACGTTAAACATTAATTCAATCTAGTATCTGATGACTAATAATATAATATAATAATAATATGTATATGTATATTGAAGATGTACATGTATACTAGTATCTGCAGATGTACACTAGTCACTGCAGATGTACATGTATACTAGTCACTGCAGATGTACATGTATACTAGTCTCTGCAGATGTACATGTATACTAGTCACTGCAGATGTACATGTATACTAGTCACTGCAGATGTACATGTATACTAGTC
>JAUTBZ010164086.1:0-10768 GCA_032361785.1 Lepetodrilus galriftensis | reverse complement strand
TGTAATGTTTGGTGCACATCCTAAATTTTGGGTTCAAACTAGCATTGTAATGTTTGGTGCACATCCTAAATTGTGGGTTCAAACTAGCATTGAAATGTTTGGTGACCATCCTAAATTGAGGGTTCAAACTAGCGTTGTAATGTTTGGTGCACATCCTACCTGTTCCACCCCCTGAGCCAGATTCCTGGGAGCACTTCTTCGGCCGTCCTGGTTTCCTCTTTTTGTTAGACGACTGTGTGTCGCTGGTCTCCGTGTCGGAGGCTAGACAATCACAAATTTAGTAAACCCAGTTGAAACTCCAATTCTCAAACATAATCATACCATCAGCTGTATCACCGTAAGAATTCAACTTAATTTTATAACAATGGTCGTTAATTAATATATTTTTAAAATGCGTAATGCAAGATGAATTGAACAAAAATAAATTAATATCAACTACGTCTTACGGGTAGATGAAAGATGAATAAATGCATTTTTTAAATATTCATTTTAGGAACAACATTGAATACATTTTAAATATAGGGCAGAGTACAAAACCATTCCATAGCGAAACATGTATAGAACGAACTGAATACCATTAGAAATCAATAGCAAGATGAACAAATAATAATATACAATTCATAGAATCAAATAATACTAGATTGTATGTGACAGTAATGCATAGCCAATTCCACAAAAACTGAAATTATCCAGCCGCGATATTGGAAAATAATAAATTCCATGCAAGACTAAAAAGACTATAAATACAGCTACACCAATTTCCTTTATACCTCTCTTATACAATGGACCCTGCCTAGTATCATCAGCCTCGATTTCGAATAACACACCTTCTTCTGTCTCCCGTTTCTTTCTTTTGATGTTGGCGGCAGTGAGGGCTGAAGTGGCGAACTTGGCTAGAAGGCCCAGCCCAGATTCCAACATGGAGGGTGACACCGCTTGTGGAGAACTCGTATCTACAAGGAAGCAGCAGTTGACAAAACTTCAACATTTCATAAAATTGTTGTCGTGTTTACACAGCCAGAAAAAGATATTTCGTTATAAATATGATTATGCCATACGGCCATTGTTACACCAGCAAGCAGTACCTATGTCATTACATATAGTAGTATGCTGTAGAAGAACTCACCCAGATCCGATGCTTGTTTGGGTCGGTGTCTGTCACTTCCCTTCAGCATGGTCTTCGGCCGCTTCTTCTCCACCAGAGAGTTTTCAATGTTGGAGAACAGGTTGCCCGTATCTGCACAGATTGTGTAACCGTCGTCAAATGTCAATGTTAACAGGACTAGTTTCTAAAGTTATCATTGAGATGATACAAAATGACAAATGTTACTGTTTGTTAGAATTGGTATGACTGTTATGACGAGCATTATTGAGCATAATAGGACAGTGTCCATGGCTACATGGAGATCTGATTGGGTAAACATGAATCAAGTGATGGATTGTTGGTAATTCTAACACGGCCTGTCTGTCCTTTACTGTGTTGACTACGGCGACAACGCACACCTATGATAGTGTTGTATTTGTAGCAATGATTAAGATTATCTACGTAAACGTGATCCAATTTTCTGTTGCAGTAGACAGGGCAGCACAACTTGCCCTGCTAATCAAGAAGGTTAATACAAGAGCAATCGATTCCATTTCATACTCGAATACGCACCAGATGTGGTTTGAGGCGAGACCGTGGCTCTTTCCAATTTAATTGTGTCATCTCTTCTCTTAGCAAACTGTTTAAATTTTCCTGCAAAACAAAGAATTACAGTCTCAGTATTTCAAGAATTCAAGACATCAATACATCACTGAATACGTTTGACATAGACTTATGTGAGTTACATACCTGTAGCGATATTTCCAGCTTTCGTTTTGAAAAACTTTCTATCTCCTACAAACGTTGATGACTTGCACAGAAACACATCTGAGCTACTGCTGGTGTCTGTGGATGAAGAGATCAGAGTGGTCAGTAAATAAACATCACAATCCATCGCACAAACCTTGCAAATAAAGTGAAAATGTATACGCAGATATTTACTTCCCTAATGGATAGTTCAGGAATGTGAAATCTATTACCGTAACAAATGTAAGCTATTATTTATCAAACTGTACTCATTTGAGATTCATTACATGTAACAACAGACAAGAAAGGCTCCTAGAATCCCATTAACGTCCTATTCTGATACCAGTAATTCATAATCACGTTTCCCCTATCGTAAAGTACATAGATCCTGCTTTGAAGAAGTACAGTTAAATATGGCTGTGCCATGCCCAGTACCCGGTCTATGTCATGTTAGTGAAATAGTTATACTGTTGATAACCGACACTTGATAAATTCACTCTAATCTGCAACCTTTTCATCCCCGGAAAATACTAAATCCACTAGATTTATGACTGATTATTGGTATGATGCCGGGCGGTGATTGGATATTTAAGAAGGTAAAGGTCAAATAATCAGCGCCCTCTGCCGATAAAGTAAATAAGAATTAGAATCAAACAACATCTCTACACTGATTGATGGATGATGGGTTACCTCCCTGTAGTAATACAGATATATTAACATGCACGTATAATGATAAAATGATCACTGGATATTTTCACGATCATCATGATAACACATTACCGCATCTTAGTTATTTAAACCATATCGATCAATCGTGGAGTAGATTTACAGCGCTCAGACCACGCAATTACTGTGAACGTATAGAAGTGTTTTGAGGTATAGCATACCGATATTTTCCAGAGTCGGACATTCGTGGAAATAACAAACCAAGACCAATTAATATTCCGTATTTTCAATTATAATAATTTTAATTATGCATGAAATATGGATAGCATATTAGGTATACCTGGTACTAGATATAAAACAAATATAAAATAGCTTTATTCGTTAGGTGTGACTATGTTTTATCTTCTTATATTTGATCATATAAAAGCTGGACAAGTTAAACTCTCAAAAACATAATTCAAACAAGACATAAACTACATCCCCAGGTTATGGTAGAAAATAGACAATGTCTATACTTTGGGACATTATACATATATATATAGGGATATTTCAAAGGAATTAAATCTATTACCGGACGCAACAATATTTAACGTCACTCTGTATCTAATAATATAAACTTTCGGCGTTTCCCCGAACTGTAGCCCAGCCAGTAGTTATCCAATAAAGAAGAAACCAGTCTTGTGAAGGGAGAGTCTAAGTAAGCTGGTTCCGTCAGCTGTCACGTGTCAGTCCAACTGTTTGTTGTCCCCCGTTTAGCAGAATTGAAAGTAACGGAAGCAGAGTGACTTAAGAATCCGTAAATCGTTTTGTAATGCCAACTTAATGTGAATTTATCAAACTGACGAATTGCACAACGAGTGCTGACAATGCTAAACGTATGTGCGTTGTATTGCAAGTTATAGTAGCTCCCATGAGTGAAATCATGATTGTGATGTAATCCTTGGATATAAAACAGCAGGTTCAATACGTGCGTTATTCATTCAACATTCTTGATATTAAACTGTTTTTGGCTGTAGAATGTACGGACAACTATTATTAATATACCAGCGAACGTAGCAAAATAGCAGCAACGTTCACACGTATTCTCATAAGGCTAGTGTTACAGATGTATTACAGATGAATATCATAAGCAGACACACTTAAAAGAGTGCTGTCTTTGTAGCACTACCTTCATTCTATGGAAGAGGAACATGCAGTGTTCGAAATTACCACTGACTACAAAATGCTAAATAGAATTAAAGGACTTAGGTCAGTTGACCAGTTCGAGTATGACATTTGCCCGCGCACAGGAAATAGAAAAATGGTTTCCTGCATCGACGGTTAATTGCGACGTTATCCGCATAACCATACATTTTCATCCTGCATACAACTGTTTTACTCATTAGCGATAGGAATACGGGTGCAAAGCGAGTTGAGCACGGTCTCTGGCAATATGCACAGGAAGACGACTAAGCAGAGGGTTAAAGTAAAAGCCCAAAGAATTCCTAAATCAGATCTAGATCCGATAGAAATCTGCATGTATATTTTGAGACTGTAAGCTACATCTGCACTTCCTAAGCTCATGGATCTTGTGGATAGGTTCCCAGCTTCTGAGAGATAGACCCAGGCGTGCTGACAGACAGGTCTAAATGAGCGGCGAGTCACCCGTGCTATTCCCAGGAGCGTACTCAAAGGCAGGCTATTTTCTCCCACATGCAGAACTGTGAAGCAAATCTGGACTTAATGTCCACGTGAGTAGGCAAGCTGCAGGACGCGGACTCGCTCTTCCATCAGCAGGTTCTTCATCAGGGCGTGTGCACATTCAGGCAAACAGCCCGGACGTTCTCAACACACGACAGTTATTGATGAACACGGTAATCAGCCAGGAAACCCTATCCGTTGTGTCACACGAAGAAGGCGCGGCTATGAATAATTTATCATAAACAAAAACACAGTTACTGTGTCTGAGGGGAGAGTAATGGACGAAATTGGTCCTAAACACGGTTGGTAACTACAACATGATTGCAATTTCATTAAGACACGTCAATCCAACTGGTTGGAGTTTTTTAGTTTGACCCGGGAGGGGCACAACTGACTTCTGATGTAGAATTACTGATTGCTGGTCATTGGGTTGTCGAGGAACATAAACGAGCTCAAGATCAGTGACTACGATCAATACTCAGTGAGAAGTTAAAAATTTGAGGTATTTTTGGTAAAACGTTGAATTGCTTAATATGACTTTCATAATAATAAACTTAACTATTATGTAATGATTGGAACAGTTAATGTGTTTGTTATAGTGCTAACATAATTGCTGGGGCACAAGTAGTTGGAATATTCCATTGGAACAAATCGAATTTACTGTAATCTAAGCATAACAAATACGTAGATAGTCATACAAAGGAGGAATTGACGCCCAGAGTTGCCGGGAGGTATTGCTAACATGGTACTGCCGTGCAGTGGATATTTACATAATATCACAGTACCATGTCTCCCCGACTACAGACAGGCCTGGTTTGTTCACCAGTAGAGGTGATAATTGGAATGTGATAAGGGAAGATAACCCGTCCAACATGGTAGTAGGCGGTCACACGGGAGGTATACACTCCCACCCAGCACTGCACACATCCACCTCTCCCCTCACCCCACATCTCTCCACCCCATACCGGCCACATTCCCCATCCCTCCCCCACGGCAGCTGACCAGTTGCCTGGCAGATATGCTGCATGGAAGCTTACCATATTTGTGATAGCCGATAGTCAAGTCAAAAGTAAATATTTATTCACTAAATTGAAAAGCTGAGAACCTGGTGGGGCGGGTTTTATCTACTGGTCTAGTTGCTTTAGGTATTGCGGGTTTTATCAGTGACAGTAGTCATGTAGAGCTCACAGAGAAAACTGTTTAAAACCAGGATTTGTCAGTGCAAGCATAACATCGTGCTCAGCCATATCTCGGGGGAATCGAACACTTCCCGTTCAGTCCTGCAATGCAGACAAAGTCGATTACTTTTGAACCACGACAAGGTTCTACACCTGTTCTTACCGGAACTAAGTTTTGATGTCGTAGAAGATGTTCGTCGTTTCAAGTAAAATCCAGATTTGGACCTCATCGACTTCAGTTTGTCAGCCTTGGCCGGGGGCAGCTGTACAAAGAAACAATAAAGGTTGATGTAGATATGAGGCATCACTTGGCATGGCACATGGTCGGGACGTTCTGCTAGTGTTAATGTAGACATGGATATGAGGTATCCCTTGGCATATATGGACATGATGATCTGGCGAGGATGATATCAGAACGTTATACTACATACATTAACATTCATACATTAACAGTGCTAATGATGCTCACCTTCCTGAACACACGGTCCACCAACTCCTCTGGCAAGCGCTTCTTCTTGGGGTGGGAATCTTTTATACCAGATTTACCAGTCCTGAAACACAAAGAATGTACAAGTTTGTCAATCCCCTCTCATGATGTTTATGCTTATTTATACCTTGTTAGTTGTCTTGTTTGCACGTCTGTTGATCATGAGAATAAATATTGCTTAAATCGAAAATACTGTTTTATTTGATGACTACATGCTAATCTAGCAATGACAGATATAGAGTCTACAAACAGCTGAAGGTCAATGCTAATGAAAATGGTGAAAACTTACAGTTCGTCTTCTTTCTTCTGTGAAAAGAACTTCCGCTTTCTTGGGCGCCCGGGCTTTCTCTTTTCCGAATTCTTGTCATCACTGAAAGACAATTGAGAATTACATTTTATTGGAACAACTGCTACTGGAAAATGTGAACAGTGTGCATTGTGTAAACTACCGGTACTGATAAATGCCACAGAAGAATACCAGCTACTTACTCTCGACTATCCTTGCTGTCTCTTCTCTCTCGGACGCCATCTTTGGACTTGGGCTGAAGCTTCGCAAGTTCCTTCTGTTTTTCCTTATAGCGGCGCTGCAACTCCGCCAGGCGCATGCGCATCTCCAGCTCCATGGTGTCCATGCTTTCCAGTCCTGTGTCAAGAAAAGATTGAAGATCTGCTTCTCTAAGTTCCAGAGTGGCCGATAGGGCAAACAACACAGTATACATACATTGAGAGAAAAAGGATCATTTTGTTGTTATAAAGAACAAAGATGTAAACAATAGTGAAATAGTGAATTATTGTTTAACGCCACTTGCAGTATTACTTCAGTCACGGTGGCAAAGAAGTAATAGTACATTAGATTTTAAACGATAGAAATATATGCGTTGTCCATTGTCTTGATGTGAACTTAAAAACATATTTAATAAAAATTAACAGGAAGAAATGATCCTTTGTATATTTTACTCATCAGATGCAATACATTTAAGATAGGTACCTGTTGGGAGCGTATAACCAGATGAATTCGAATCCTTCTTGGCGAAAGTCCATTTTGGAGAGACTGTACATCTTCTCACATCACGTTTAGGCGTCACATCACGTGACTTGTCCACATCCACTGACGAAGTTTCAGTTGCAGTTGCGTTTTCTGATTTGAATGAGTCGCTGGGTGAGGGGGAAAGTCTGTGGGTACTGGGGGGTGAGGACTGGGTGTGTCTGGCACTGGGGTGTGGGAGGTGACTCGGCGGGGTGGGCTTGGACTTGCTGATGCGGGGAGACTTGGTGGCAGGACCGGAAGCTGCTTGGGACGGGGAACACTTTGATCGTCTTTCTGCAAGTGTGCTCAGCAGTTCCAGACCATCAGCTGCCTGAATGATTGAGGGGTCCGCGAACAGATTTAAGTCTTTCCTCGTCGTGTCCGCAGTAGAACAGCTAGGGAAAGAATACATGAAATCACTTTGAGAACCACAGTCTGTCATTTTGCTAATTTTTTCAGCAGCAATCAGTAAAGTTTCAGTTTTGGACCAGCCGAGTTCGTGACATGTCTGACTGCACTGCTCCTTCAACGTCACACTTGGAACAGGCGGAAGGTCGAGGTCACATGTTTGCACAGAAGCGCAGCACTTGGTCACAGTTCTAGGGAAGTCTGCATACACTGCAACCTCTCTGAAGGTCGGTCCCGCTCTCCCCAGCTCGTCTGACGGGGGAGGGGTCAGGACCATGGGAGAGGTGCCACGTGACTGGACCGAGGGTGGCTCTGTCTTGACTGTGAGAGGTTCAGACAGATTGACGGGTACACCTTGGACGGGTAGAAGGCCGTGGTTGAAGACAAGGGGGAGGTGGCCGGCTGTGTACGGGTAGGCGTACTGCTGTGCCACTGTCATGTCTGCCAACAGAAGACACGTGTCACAATATTGCCAAGTACATGTAGTTTAAAAGTTATTATTCCCAATGTGTACTTCTATTTCAAAATGTTCGTATGGAATAAAAGTCGCATTCATCATTATTTTCTCATAGGCATCAATTTCAATTTCCATATTTACTCTGTATACTGTCAATCATTGCTAGACCATCTAATTTGTATGATCGATCCACTATGCTTAATGTGCCTTACTTAAAAGGAGTTTTCGATAATTTAATTTGGATTGTATATGCTTCCTATGTTTACCAGGAATGTATGGGTTGGAGAGGTTGACGGGCTTGTGCGGACTTCCAGGGGTCGGGGGAGGGCTCTGCGGCAGGGGGGACTTCTCCTTCACCGTCACGGACTTGGGCGTGGAGCCAGGCGTGGGGATCCGACTGCCGCACCCAGTGTCTGACTCCCTCTCACTTCCATCCTGCTGGTCTCCGGAGTCAGGAGTCTGTCGACCACCCTGGAGGAAGACATCACACACTGAACTATCTCTGGAGCACTGCTTGCACATACAGAATGGGCACTTGTACTGACCATGATAAGGTCGGGGCACAGAACAGACAATTGTAGTGACCATGAGAATGACGGTGTTCCAAGCAGTAAAGAGGTACCACGTTGACATGGCATTAAAACAATCAATTTGTCATCAACGCTTTCAATGCTTGAAGATATACTATTAAAAATACTGGCATTCTACTTAAAGATACCAATGTGTGTACACCGGATAGATAATTGGACTTTTGGAATATACACTTGCCAATCCAAACCACAATTAATCCCAGAAGCTTTGTCAACGACTATTCCTCCAAATACAAAGAGATTCTGGTTTACGATTCCAGCGATATCAATCCATGATGTTTTATCGATTCTGATCCTAGTTATCCGTGAGTATCAAGTGAAGATTACCAAGCGTCTGAGCAAACCCTACAGGGACCTTGTAATGCTCTTATAATCTGCATCCATTCTGATAAGCGACTAACTTCACGAATTGTTTCATGGAATTGTGTAATGTTGTGAAACGTCACATACAACGAGGCATCATTGAAATCAAGTGTCGTGTTCCTGAGAAATGTCACCGACAAGACCCGAGTAGGTGGAGATGAATGGATACATTGTCTACATTAAGTGCTGGCGCAGTAACTGAACATAACGGCCCTTAATCCCTTATACTGCCAGTGCCTAGCAATTCAAGTACATGACAATATTTCAACATGGCAACATCCATCTTAGTGCAAAAAAACAACAACCTTATATGTGCAGTTATCGTAACATTGTTACCGAAATGCTATCATGTAAATGAATGCACATTAACGTGTGCTATAAAAATATCGTATTCATGAAAAAGATACATCTGGAACAGCATGCATACGGAAACCATACACATTGACATTATGGTGAAGCGAGATCGAGATCAACTGGTGCCACTGTAATATTACCGATGCGTTGTCGGGTGTTTCCGTGCCCGGGGTCACATGGATCTGATGGGGGCTCCCGGGGGTCGTGATCTGGGCGAGGTGGGATGCACTGGAGGTTTGGAGCAGGTGCTGGAAGTGCGTGGGAGGGGGCTGAGAACTGTGACCCCCAGAGAACGGCCACATGCCACTGCTTTGGTCCACATAGTCTGCAACACAAGAGGACAGTGAATTCAAAGGCTATTTTACCGACATCAGGACACCCTTTCCAATAATATCCCGTGTCCACTAGGAGACCATAGGCAGTGATAGGGCTCTTGTAGGCGTTCTGCGAGATAGATAAATTCATGTGTTGTCGCGTTTCCCGTTTCAACTACGGTCTATTTGTCCTGCAGTATGTGTAATTTCTTGTTCTCACTCAAATAATCCTATTCAAAATATAACCCTATAACAATTAAGTCTAGATTACTGGAGAACAAGATTATAAAGAATGTCAGTGGCTCCTTTCATATAAATATAATACCAATCAATATAATTTATATTTATACTATTTACTTTCATCCTCTGAGACTATTGGTAGTCTAATTAGAATGACAATGCTGTTAACCCACTCCATGCTGGAGGCAACCGGAAATGCCATACATAGCAGTGCCTGTGCCTAATCCAGCAGAGAGAGGGTAAAGCTCGGTGTACACTGGACACATTTCCCCAACATTTTTCCAACACCTGATTTTAGACACTGTGTACACTACAGCAAAATTTCTCCGACATTTTGGAAAACTTAATTTGCCCTGTGTACACTAGCAACATTTCCCCAACATTTTTCCAACATGGTCTTGTAACAAAAAATGTTGGGAAAATGTGTCCAGTGTGCACAGGGCTTTAAGGTAGTTAAAGTATGAGGCTGCATTCCAGCCAACACAGGCACACCATATTAACGTGTATGTGGTCATCCCGCCTACAGAACCAGTACAGTCTGTCCCCGCATTGCTCGACTGGGCCACCATACAGAGATCCTACCCCTGGGGCCTCCTAATGCTGATGGGGGGCGGGTACGCCTTAGCAGACGCCTGTGAAGTACGTACTTGTAATGTATACACATTTTTCTGAGTGCTAATTGTATATAAACCGGGCCCGAAATTACAACACCTTTCCGAATTATGCCCCTCAAAGGTTTGTAAATATAACGTCATGAAATCGTAGGCAGTACTCAAAAGGTTTCGTAATCTCTGCGCCGGATGTAAAGATCTACCATTGTCGCTACCATATTCGGATCACGGCGTTAATTATAGCTACACATATTCCTGTATTTTTTGTTAGTGTATACCCGGAGATTACGAACATTTCTTTATTACGATTTTATGCTCAAGCTCAAATAGTAGAGGTATTTAGTTTTCCCATCTTCAACGTCAAACGCGAGAATCCCTGTGTATTATGTGAATTTACGTCAGTTAAATTTTGTTGACCACGTTATTTTAGACGCACGTACGTTCCAATTTATACTTCTGGGTATCGTTTCTCGAAGCTCTCTTACCCGCTAAGGGACCATAGCACTCTCTTTGCCGATAGCTAATACATTGCTAAGAGAGTGCTATGGTCCCTTAGCGGCTA
>JAUTBZ010164075.1:0-10769 GCA_032361785.1 Lepetodrilus galriftensis | reverse complement strand
ATGAGGCTCATAATAATGACAATTACTACGAGAATAAGCGGCAAGCTCATATTACGCATTCATTAAAAACCAGTTAAGAAAAACCATTGTTCCCATTGTTACGTCATGATCATTGTTCCTACAGTCTACTCCAATTGTAGTGGTGTATGTGCGAAGCGCAGAGCAACATATTTGCACTAGTTTACGTGCTGCCCCCACCACTGACACCCCCTATAGAACAAAGATCCAGCTTCCGAAACCTTCCTGGCCCAGTGATCTACTCTACGCATCAGCACTCATCACCACGCAGTTATATACATGTCAATTTCACACCTCATTTATCATATCAATAATTGACTGCTTATGCCTTAATAATAAACACGTCCTGACGTGTATATGTATCCGGCATGTTTTTTATAATGTATACCATCAAATACCGTAGTTTTCCTCTTGGTACCAATTACGCTTTCAGATGAGGAAAAGTGTGAACTATACTCCTTATTCATCCGGCGTATCGTTTCACAGAGCTCTCTTAGCCGCTAAGAGGCCATAGCACTCTCTTTGCCGATAGCTAATACATTGCTAAGAGGGTGCTATGGTCTCTTAGCGGCTAAGAGAGCTCTGTGAAGCGATACCCGGGATGTTAAATTACGGAGACAAATTCAAAAGTGCAAGATAATATCATTAATATGAAGTCATGAACGTGATAACACATTGCTGTCTACGGCATGTACACAAACACGTGTAATTCTCAAGTACCCCTGCCCTAATAAATAGTTGCATTAAATAAAAGTCTGCTTACACTGGTTTCCTAATCCAGGAGTGATCAGTAGATGCTCTTGAAGAGATCCGTGGCGTGTGGACATTTCGTGGCGGAGGACATTAGGATCTCCTCGGAATTCCAGCCCCAAATCACTGCATCAACGTGTCCTCACAGGCACAAGAGATTGCCGTTAATTTCACCATTTCCTTGAGCAGCCCCTCCGTGTTGTCTTTACGTGACTCCGCCTGCGACGCAGTCTGTAGATGATCGGTGGGATACCCAGCCTGGGAACCATCGATTACAAGCGGTACCTGGGAAGCTGGGCCGATCTGGTAAACATACGTGTACGCGATCAATGCATGTAAGACTTGTAACGTCTCATTTACCCTTCTAAGATCCCAGTCCAGACACGCTGATTAAACGTGTGATTACCACGTGGAATCGGCTCCGCGAAAAAAAATACTACTCCTCCCCAATGTAAAGTGGACACGCTGCCAACGCAGTGTTGCGGAGGATCTCTTGGTAATAGTAGTGGTGCGTCATGCACGATTTGCACTGATTTGTAAAAGAATCTCATTCAACGAATGTGCTTAACCGCCTTCCTGCCGGGGATAATAGTATAAGACCTGCTATCTAGGGCAACTCTGAGAGAGTGGGAGTCCAATGAATGAACGTGAACAATTGCCGCCTGTTATTTACCGTGCGTGTATTAAAGTGTATGTCTTCACTCCTGGGAGTAGCGAAACTGGGCAATGAACTACTCTTGGAATATATATGTGAAGTGGTAGAACTCTATCTTACATGTAGTAAATATGAGGCATTGCATATCGTATTTGACACAGTTTATACTACCCAGAATGATTTTGATTGGTTAGTTACTTGACCTGCATACCGAGATGTTCCCATGGAAGATTAATACGAAACTATGGCTTTTCATTCATTATATTAAGCTACATTGCTTGCAGATACGATATTTTGGAAAATGTCAACTATTTCATGGAAATACTAGATGAAACATGATTCCACGAGTCATTTATTAAATGTTACCTATTCCCTATAAATTGGAGCCATTTCTGTCAACATTGCGGTAATGTAATAGAGCCATGTATTTATTGTACCATGAAATAAGATGGATTGGAAAATACAGATAGATTGATTTCGCCAAATGCTGATGAAGAGACTAACTTCCAATGACCTCATCCGTAGACCCCCTTCCCCCCTCATCACACACACACACACACACACACACACACACACACACACACACACACACACACACACAAACAAACAAACACCTTCCCTCTCTCCCACTTCGTTCATATATACATTTCCAAATATGTGTGTGTTTATGATAGCCCAGATCTAAAACGAACATCGATAATATGTGATTGAATGTATTTAATACATACGTATTCCAAAGAAATGTTTGGAATCGCGACCATGAAATTGTTCAGTTGGCACCAGTATCGAGAACGTATATATACTAGTATATAGAATTGAAAATGCTATTATCGATATGTAATTAAGTTTGGAGTAGTAGTATATTGCTCCAATTCCTATTTTATTGTCTTCGGATAATGAAAGTATCTCGAGTGTCGGATTTCTTTTGCGACTCCACACCCAAAAGTATAGCAATATTTACCTCTCCTTCGCTCGTTAAATATTGAATTTGTAGCCATCTGTGTCGTAACATAAACATGGCCCACTCGCTCGTACACGAATCAATGGCTGTATATTTCACTAGCGCAAGCAAAGTATGTTTGTATACATGCAATCTTGATTGTCATATGCCTTGTACCTTTATTTCTACCATTACGATTCTCTGGGAAACTAGTATTTTAGTTAGAAATTTAGACATTATTTTGGCTATTGAATACGGCGGTACCAAGTAATCCATTTTATCCATTTGGTGTATGGATAACTTTGATTCAAGATAAACATTCCATTTCCTGCTGTATTTAGATGAGATCGTTCGTTGCTCGAGGCAGCATGAATGGGGTAGTGGGTAAGTTGTAATTGTACTAGTACACGTGTACTTTTACGATGCATTGGTGCCTACGGGAAGAGCTACGAAGAGCATGCCAGCGGTAGGGAAGATTTAGTACAATTGCATTGCTGGATCATGTAGTGTTAAGTATTCACCGTCCCTGCGTGTGGGCTCCGATTTCTTGTACATGCCATATGTTATAGAAACATAAGAGTGAATACCATAAATACAGACGTTCCTCATCACCAATCTATTCTAAGTGCTCAATTACAGTTCACGTCTCGATCTCTTCTTCGTGTGTTAGTGAAGAGTGCATTGTACATTGTAAATAACTTACATTCGAACCCAGACGTGTTTAATGCGGTGACGTTAGTATACATGTGGCATGGAGTTTGTATGGTAAGAAGATGTGAATGTTACTACTATACTTATTAAATGTCTTATTTCAAACTCTTCTATTCGAACTCTTCTATTCGAACATGTCATATTCAACGCGTTAAATCCCATGTACATACCTGAGGCCTGTTCAGAAGGGCGAGTTTACACGAGTTCTCGCGTGACGTCACATATGAAGGATGAAGGTTTCCAAGGCGATTTCACGCGTGTACTCGCGGGTTCGTGCCCTCCTGAACAGGCCTCTGTATGTTTCATTTTCTACCGTTGATGATCAGACACAGACATACTACAGAAACGTTAAACTTAAACCTTGCTAAACCAATGCCAAGGCAAATTATCTTGAGTTTGTTATTACTAATATCACTTTAAAACAGTTCAATAAATGCAAACATTCGACCAATGTCATTATTTACATGTATTGTTTTCATTTCATTAAATAACTAAACCCTCGTGTACACACCTGGATATACACGGACAGCACGTGATCATGAGAATTGAAATAACAAGTTATATGCACATATTAAATGAAGAACCTCGATTCACATATTTCGTTTGATCACATTAAATTTACTTCACCCAGCAGACATTGATAGGAAGTTGAGTAGTTATAAGAAGGCGAGACATGGTTAACATGAGTGGTGTACTGGCGAGAAACCTGGTATGTTCTACGCGCGCGAGTTTGTTCCTGTCATGTGATTAAGCTTTGAGTTCCGCCATCTTGGCTATTCTATTCACTATAATCATTGTGATTGCCTTCGTTAGTTCTTCTGTTCGTTATCGACTCTATGGTGTAGAATAGTACCACAGACGGGTTATATACCGGGCAGTGTGCGGCCACTGGTACCATTGGTGCATCAGCACCAGTCGTGACCTCACGGGTCTTACCGTAACAGGCCATAATGGACGCGAAGACAATGTAAAAAAATGTAAATTAACGGCAAAGATAGGTGGGTTGGTTGAAGTTGGATTCAGGATCGGTTTTCAAGATGGTTTCAATCATATCACGGCTGGTGTGTTGTGTGTATGCGTGCCCTGACTGTACTGAGAACGTCATAGAGCCCACTGGAACACCAATTAGATCAATAGTGCACGACATCATATATAGTCAGAGATTATAATAAATATAAGAACATAAATAGTACCCCCATTGGAGGAATGGAACAAATGCGAATGTTAAGGATATCCTTACTAACGTCTACATAAATGTCATTTCAGGATGTCCTTACTAATATAATGTCCACTCAAATGTAATTTCAGGATGTCCTCACTAATATCCATCTTACTAATGTCCAAACAAATGTCATTTTGAGAGTGTTCTGAATAATGTCCGCACAAATGCCGCGTAGATTTCCTTTCTAATGTCCTTCTTACTAATGTCCACAACAAATGTCATGTGTGGATGGTATGAAGTCGAGTACAGTATTCAGTCATCTTTTTAATAACGATCTCCTTGCAGCACTTCAGAGCAGTCTATTAACGTTGTCCAAGTTTTGAGTGGATAGCAAAACCTACGAAATGCCAAACTTCCCTTGAATATTAATATTGACAGTGGACCATCGTTGTAACACAGATACATCTCCGCCCATTGTTCAGTACAACGAGGGCGGATAACGTCGCCGAAGGAAATTTGCACGAGAAGAATAAATCAACAACGTCTTCGGTTTGAACAGGAAATAGATCTCGCACGCATTACATTTTTTCGATCAATCTGCAAACAAAATTGAATTGAAATTTAGAAGAAAGTGATACCTCGGGGTCCTATTAGTGCAAAATGGCAACGATATTCACTTTATGACTTACTAACTTTGAACCAGAATTGAAATTGGGGTCGAAAAGGATGCATAGTCACTCAAAAGGCAATTGTACCGCTGAATATAGTATGTTTTCAAACTGTATACAGTATAGTATAATATATAATATAATATAATATAATATAATATTATTTCATGACATGATGTAAATCGGTTTCATATATCTATCATAGAAGATATATAATTATAATGACCTTCTAATATGGCTACATTTATTATCGTTAGCATCTGCCATCAGTCGTGCTTTAATAGCTTGTCACTCAAGTAAGTGTCTAAGTTGTGGATACCCGATAATGCAGCTACTATTAGTTCCACTCCTTTTGGAATTGCACTTGAACCAATCAGTATGATTAAAACAGCGGTGCATTTCGTCGTCGATTAAGTTACCACTTTCGTAGACATATATTTGACATTGGTGGAAGTAATAAGTGCTTACTTGATGACCTTATAATGCAATGCATAGGTGAGTATAAGTATATCTCATAGATGTAAATCGATAACTATGACGTTGAAGACATAGAGTGCAGCTATCTTAACGAAAGGGCGTGGATATCAGATTTACGTGGAATGGTGTGGCATTGAGGAAGTGAATATAATACGAAGGCCTGGACCGGTATTCATAAAGGGGCTAAGTCCGTTTTTGCTATATAGTTTGTCATCAAAAACTGACCTAAGCCCCTTTATGGTTTAAACATATTTTATTGTTCGAAACAAAAGGATTGGCACGAAAGCCAGTTTGACTTGTATAAGTGCCGTTCCCATACATAGTAAACATAATAATATAATCATAAACTCTTATATGTGAAATATATCTGATGGCCTCAACGAACCTAGTCTATGTTAATTGTTTGCTTAATAAGTAATATTAGCAAGCCGAGTTTACAAAATGGAGTTCAATTTGGGCAGAATCTACCCGATTTGGATATAAAATAATTAATAGATTTTAGGATGGCATTGTTAATAATTTATTACCGTAGAGAGATGAATTTAGGTTGTGCCCTTTAGTGTAGAAATAACAGTTGCTTTATGAATATTGCTTTAAGCCCCTTTATGAATATTGGCCCTGTACTGTAGTAATGTGATTTGAGAAAATAATGATGTCAATTAATATGTATATTCCTGTCCTACAGTGGTTAAAACTAGTGGTGCCAGCATTGCCAAAGATTGTGTTGATATTGTAATTTAGTAGCATACGGTACCTGCATGCTTATTATATATGGAGAAAAAATACACTTAATTTATATAGTCGTATGGAAAATAGTATTACATTTTACAGGAATTTGGATAAGAGTTTCATTTCTGTCTGATCCTATTGAATTCGTGACAATAAAATATGTTGAAATAAATATCAACCATTTTATATAAAATAATATATTATTATACTGGATCTGCTGGTTAGCATTCCATATCAACATACTAAACACGTTCAGCACATCAATTCTACCACATATGACACAACTATAGTAGCGCTGAGGTATACAGATATTACATGGTTCTACGGTTACCTCGGCGGGTTTACCTCAACAGTTTGCAATCAATGGTATTGGCTCCTATCCTAAGCCTTCAGTGGCACGGCGTTCCGGGGGGACTTGGTTAGGACCATTTCTATCCGTCATTTACATTCATGATTTGCCGGATAGCATTGGCCATAACGTAAGATCGTTCCCAGCAGAAAGGTCTCGTTACATTGGTGGTGAAGATCTCAAAAGACTGCCAATGATATTATGAATAATTATCTAAACACAATATACACTTGGGCTATTGCAGTGTCAGATTCCACTCCCTGCTGGTAATACTAACGGCTATTTATGAATAATTTGTTGTTGACAGAATGTTGAAGAACATAAACAGTGTTATCTCTTGTTTCCTATTTCGCTGACAATTACAATTTTAGCATTTTTTAGCAAGGTTGAAGAACATATATAAACAGTGTTATGTCTTGTTTCCTATTTCGCTGACAACTACAATTTTAACATTTTAGGATGTTTTACAGTCATCGACCCGGTAATACATTATTTACCAAGCAACGGTAGCACTTATCTGAGAGAAATTTAACCCATAGATCATAGTTGTTTCTGCTAATCTTTGACGTCTATTGTCATTAAATTACAATGCAGAACAAGAAATAGATTTTTACGACTTTCACTTGAATTAAGTTATAACTACGTATCTTGCCCTGCATAACCAGATGATAACACAGCATGGTTATGTGAACATGGACACTGAGCGTCGTAATGATTCCCTTCTGATACTCATAACACAACAGAACAACATAACACAACAGAACAACATAACACAACAGAACAACATAACACAACAGAACAACATAACACAACAGAACAACCGTTCTGCAGGGGGAATTGGATGCTTCACTATGTAAATAGACAGACATGATGTATATACCCACATGGCCAAAAGTTGGCAAACCAATGAAATAGCAGACAGAAAATGCATGATACTAGTATATATATATATATATATAATATGTATACAGCGTCGACATACTCGGCTGTAGTTGGAATGAACTAGCGAATTATTATTTTAACATCTTTTGGATCCCTAACACCAACGTAGATTATGGTTTAAGTGTTCGTGTAAATCAAAATATATCTGAATTATATTGCCTCTTCTCTCACTTCGCTGTGCACCGTGATTTAGTTTCTTCACTTTCTAATTCATTTCTTTCCTACATGCATTAATTATTTCGGTACGAGATATTATCTATTAGTCTGTGTCCGCGACAGAGTCTAAAAACACTATTCCCAGTAGAACACACCAGTTATCGGAAGATGAATTGAATTTGTTATCGACTTCCGTACTCCAGATTTAGGAGTTCTCATTTAGAATATCCCCGGCGTGTATGCATGGTATGATGTATTGCACAGTCGTATGTCGAGCGAAATAAGTAACGTATCAGTTACTATAGTATGTACTTTTGTGTATGACCATGTGATAGGACATCTTATACTGGCCTACTTCGGGCGGTTTCTAGAGGAGCTAGAACAGAACAGAACAGAACAGAGTTTATTGCTAGAGCAATGCTAGAGTTCGCGCGAAGTCGCGAAAGCAAGGCGAGAGTGACGTCACGAACTTGCGCACGAAACACGAAAGCTTGTCTAGCAACAACATGTGCAATAACACTTCCGGGCTAAACTAGCGGAATCGCCCGAAGTAGGCCAGTAACAGAGAGTCAAATGTATATATGAAAGAATTGCATATGTATACGCGAATTAATTCTTCAGTTAATTAACTATATTTTCATAATTAATTCATCCCGGGTAAGTCTAACTCTTTTCACTATCACAAATGTGTACTCTTGAAAAACATATAAGGATCTGAGCCGGATCCGGAAGTAGCAGCCATTACATATACGGAAGCTGTATAACGATGCATCATGTTAGTATGAGATGATACATTGAAGTGTTTAGTTCGCCTGTTCCGGTCATGGTGGTCGTCACTGATCTAGATTCATGGTTGGATACCGTGAGAGATTATCGAAGCTTGGGCTTTCAACAGTCTGTTCTAAGGGAATATAGGCGAAACATTTTTCTGTGATTATGGTATGTTTTCCCGTATAGCGTTCTTGATACAGAGGGACAACATAGCTAGCAGACGGCATAATATCGTCTACCTGTACTAGAGTACAGATGTATCTGTTGCCTCTTGGATACACTATACAGTATATGCATACAATACATGGTACATAGAGCAATAAATGAAAAAAAGTCAGGATCTCAAAGTATTACTGTACATATTTACGTCGAATACAGTACACATTTACGTCCAATAGTGACGTTAATTCCTTCAAATTCCGACGTCAGTTCACGCCAATTTGGCCCACGATAAGATCTGGAATACATGCAAATACCTGTAATCATTCCTAAATCTAGACGTGAATGTTATTACTATCCGTCTGTAGTACTGGTACAGTATAGTGTTAGTACAGAAAGATTAACGACTTTAAACGTAAGTTTGGCTCCTCGCTGTGGGCACCATGACATCATTCGGAAAACTTCGCTTATAGTTCGTTTAAGCAAATCATTCAGATCTCTTTGATCAGATGTGTAGCCTCGGAATGGGGGGCATATCGCACAGATCCCTTGACCTTGTGCTATCGTTATGCAGTCTATACATTAAATGTCCATTAGAACTCAAGAGAAGTTTAACCGCACATACCGACGCACCATTCCAGACATCTTCTGTCGGTTTCCTTTAGATTCAGCATGACAGATTGTTGATTGTGAAGTCAGCTTGTACCCGCACGTTCTGCTCCTTACTTTGGCGTCAATATCAGAGAAGGAAGGGTTGAGATACGTTGTGTAGATACCCAATACCTGCACATACTAATGTGAGTTCATACTGATAATAAAAAACTCTAAACGAGTTCTAATTGGTTTGCTCAGGTATACGCATATATGTATATATATATATATATATTTCTTAGTAATGGATGCAGTATTTCATAAACATACTCTTGTTCTGTGTAAAGATAACTTAAAATAGAAAATGATTACATTCAACTATATGTACTCTAGGCAGGCATAATGCTAAACGTATGTGAGCAGTCTAACTGGTACTCGGCGCTGTATACTGGTATATAGATTATATAATATCAATATAACTTTGTATACTTCTTTCAAATGATTTTATTAGTTAGCAAATATGCATATACCGTAATTATACCGTAACACATGTATTTATATATACACTTATATATATGTATATAGTATTCAGAGTACCGTAATGTTTCTATTAATTCGAACACGAGAAACTAATTAAATTTGGGGCCGTTTGACTTATTAGAAAAATACGAGCATTTAATATTTAGGGTCGGACATTTTATTTTTTCGGCGATTAATTAAGGTGTTCAAACTATTAGAGGGTTCGAATAATTAGAGTAATTACGGTATACCCGACCCTCTTTTTATATATACGAAATATCAAAAATTAAAATTAAATAAAGGTTCACCGCTCTGATATTACATCCGTCTATCTAGACTTTGATCAAAAAATGTCGATTCATTTGTACTAATATCTCATGAGCTCGTACAGAAACTATACTAAGTTCAAAGTGTTGCTCGGCTATAAATATGCAGCGATGACCTGTAACGCTTTACAAAAAAAATACATGTTTTTTTGTTTTGTTTGCTGCCATTGAGGGAAAATAAAAGCATGTCCCTTCTCTCATATCTTTTTCAAATAATTCAAGACAGCTGATCCAGAACCTTACACCTTGATAATGTATATTCATGAAGGGGGGATCAGTGAAAACCGCAGTGTCTGTGCTTTAGAATAATTTTCCATGAATCGACACGGCCATTGCTCGCATACCAGTCTGACTGTAAGAAGAACATCGTCCTTGTTGAAGCATTGTGTCTACCTAAATAAGATAAAGCACGACAGATATCTGAATTTATGACAAAATATGACCTAATCTGTGCCGTGCAGATGCGATTAATCAGCCGGGTCCATTGAGTAAAAAAATCAAGTGTATCCTACTTCTACTATGGATGGTTTGGCTGGTGTGATGGATGTGTTTTCTCTTACTACTATGATCGTATTTTGGATAACGTCGATGAATATTCTTTATATGACGTTTGCCGAATTTGATTCAAATCCCTCAATAGTAAAAGTGTCAAATGAATCATGTATCATTTCCGCATACAAGAATATCTATTGGATGTATGTATTAGTGCAAGCTCTAGGACATGACTAATGCTAATTGGAAGCTTCCTGAGCGTGTGTGTGTGTGTGTGTGTCTGTCTGTCTGTCTGTGTGTGTGTGTGTGTGTGTGTGTGTGTGTGTGTGTGTGTGTGTGTGTGTGTGTGTGTGT
>JAUTBZ010164064.1:0-10770 GCA_032361785.1 Lepetodrilus galriftensis | reverse complement strand
TGGCGATTGGAATGGAATAGAAAATGTCCGTATTCCAGAAGGAAGAGTTTGGCTAATGACCTGAAGAAGGCTACGTTAGTTTTCTTTGCTTTAGAGAATTCAGGCAGTAATGTGAATACTACTTTTACAATGAATGCGGAGCCATTTTTGTTTCAATTTGGTTGAACTAAATAAAAACATTGTCTGTTTTAATTCACAGTGGAATATTATATCCATAATCATAAAGGGAGATAATTCTGTAATGGAGATGAGGGGAGATAATCTTTGAATACTATGGTGTATTTTTTATTTGACTAACATATTGATGAATCATGTGCATGATTACATCGGGTGTCACAATTCAGCGTGACTTTTTACGTCTGCTGCACTCGTATGCCGTCTGCTACTTCACATGACATCGGAACAAATTTGATTATATTGGCTTAAACGGATGCAGTGCCACGGATAATTTGCATTTTGTCTCTCCATTTTGCATTTAGAACAGCTTCAAATTGATCTTTTAGTGTTGGTTTAGTTTTCCTTTTGATCGACGGCTGCAATCTGCAATATTGCAATGGTTTTAATAATAGGATACAGCAGAACAAGACTGTACCTGGAGTTATCATATTTATTGGTACAAATTACCTTTGACAGATTATCATGTTTTATATCCACTTGCCATCTTCCCTAACGATCCCTGTGCTTAGATATAGACTGAAAATGTTTCTCTTCCATCAAACGCTTTCCTAAGCAATGACCACTACTGGGTATTACACTATGAGCATTATTATTATTATTATTTTTTCTTTTTTTTCTCTTTCTTTTTCTCATTATTATTATTATTATTATTTTAATCATTGTTATTATTATTTTTTAAATTTGTTTTCATTATTATTATTATTATTATTTTTATCCATTATTATTATTATTATTATTATTATTATTATTATTTGTATCCTTATTATTTTATTTTTATTTTAAAAAATCATTATTATTTTTATTTTTTTTATCATCACTATTATTACTATTATTATTACTTCACTTTACGTGGGTGATAGACAGTTACCAGAGTAATCAGATAATCTCTAATGAGCTACGATGTCTAAGCATTACTGATGATCTGACACTAATGGATCTATTTGTAACTGATCTTCAGTGAAAGAGTTGATACAATAATATCTACAAGTGCAAGACAATTTGTAACAGATCAAGATGATATGGTTGTTCATTTTAGTCAACCTTGTAGTTTCAAGTGATTTGGAGTAGAAATAGTGCTGCTATGTTTGATGTTCAAAAGTCATCAATGTTTAATCAAACAGCAAATGTTAAATTGCTTCCAATCCAATCTCATATGAAACGAAAGGTGGACTCACACGATCGGTGGTAACGATGCATCGAATCGTACCGTGTGAGCGTACATGCGACGCGATTCGCAACGACAGAGATCGCATGAGTAGAAAAAGTCTATTCGTACGACCAATCGAACTAGACTCATCGTATGACCGATCGATCCATGTGAGCGAGCCGTAACACTTTTCAACTACAAGTTGCTAGTTTTTAATTAAATTCTATTTCATCAAATAGAATCTTTGCAGACTATAAAAAAAACACTAAACTGCTTCCTGTCTCTCATTATGATGTCATTGCTGACTATGACACTAGCCAATCAGGACGGCCTGTGAAGAGATATCGTACATGTATGTATGTGATATATCAATTATCACTACCCTCTGGTGCAAATATAGCAGGACATTGCCCCCTATATTGCTGCATCAAGGAAGGATAAGTATGACAGAGTATGGTTTATAACGTGCAACTCTTTATCATTGATGCCAATCTGTGTGTATGGTTGCCTCTGAAGTTACCTAGGAGTATTGTATATGTATAGCATATCTTGGCAAAGCTCTTATAAATGGTACCAATCTGTGTTGGAGACAGGTGTAACAGACAGGTACCAGGGAGTATGGGATACCATCTATTGGGTGGCCAAAAAGAATGTCCCAAACTTTGAAGGTTAATAACGTTGTAATTAACTGTTGTATTGAAAGATTCCCGCCGTGACATAAAACAATAATTCATTCATTCATTCATTCATTCATTCATTCATTCATTCATTCATGTATTGCTATGAAACTTCACATATTCTGAACATTCTAAGTCACTATTTTATGTACTTTTCTCTTTTGGCCACCCGATATAGCACAATGTCTCCAGTGGAACTACTATGAATAATACCACTATCTGAAGATGATCATATTAATCACAGTTGCCTGGGAGTAATGTATATATGTGCCTTCCCTCTGTCCCACAGACATTTACCAGATAGTATATTATATGATACCACATCCCAAGTGGAACTCCAATGAGCGATGCACATTTTTGTGGATGATTATCCCAGTTGCAATGGGAATTTTGTGTAAGGTAGCAAGTCTCAAGTATGTCAGAGTATGATGTATAACAAGATTCAGGTGGAACGCTTATGAATCATACCAATCTTTGTTTGTGGACACTCAGTCGGCTGGGAATTACGGTATGTACAATATCTCGAGTGGACCCCGAATAAATTATACCAATTTCCCTGAATACTTACCACAGTTGCTTGAAAGTAGTGTAAATAAGCTATTCCTCTCTTTTGAATCAGGAATCTTTGCCTGTGGCCAAAGACATTTACTGGAAGGTATTGTATATTCTACCATGTTTCAAATGGTGAAATTTGAATAAATGATACCAATTTCCATGAATACTTACCACAGTTGGCTAAGAGAGTATGGTATAATGCCACATCTCACTTATGAATAATACCAATCTATGCCTGTGGCCACAGCCATTTATTGTATATGGTACCATGTCTCCAGTGGTAGAACTCCAATGAATGATACCAATTTCCATGAATACTTACTACAGTTGCCTGAAAGTATTGTAAATACGCTATGCCTCTCTTTGAATAATACCAATCTTTGCCTGTGGCCACAGACATTTACTGGAAAGTATTGTATATTCTACCACATCTCAAGTGTTGGAACTCCAATGAACGGTACCAATTTCTGTGGATGATTATGACAGTTGCCTAAGAGAGTATGGTATAATGCCACGTCTCTCCTATGAATAATACCAATCTGTGCCTGAGGACAACACCCACCGACAGCTGTCAGACCACATCCCTATATTACCTTTGCTGAGGCCAGGTGCTTAGCTTCATCCCTCGCTCAATAACAATACCAGATGTGTAGACGGCGTATTAGCCAACACAGTGAGAAGTCATTGCAGCGGAGGCGGCAATGGAAAACCATGCCTTGTGTCGTGAGGCGGGTCATTCCATCGGCCGGCGGAACACCATTCCACTGGGTCCACTTTTATCTGTCTGGTTGTGAATTACCAGTCTTTGTGTCTATGTCAATAGCGGATGTCATCTCTGACACAAGTGCCTGTCAGTCGATGGCGCTTGTCCCGACTGTGTTCATTTGCTGGGAGAGGTGTAATGTGTGATTATACTAGCGACCAGACATTGGACTTAGCCTGTCCGGGCAGCTTTAGCCTGTCAGGTCAGCTTTAGCCAATCATGATGCATTGTGTATGTAAGACAGGGTGTTAATGAGTCGCAGACAATCGGTTTCAATGGAATAGGCACTAGTCCGTGTCACAGACCTAATATTATTATTGCTCAAATAAGTTCCATTCAACGTCTCCCATCAACGGTTAAGCTTCTTATCTACAGTTAAGCTTGTCTAGATTTCTAGGGAATTAGGGGAAAAGCTTCATAATGGTTCCTCTTATATAAATATGAATCCTAATCAGTAAGATTGATATACACGTTAACTACTTTAACGTCCTGCGAGTATGGTCAATCTATATTAGGTATTACCCCATGGACAATAGTGTCTGGGAGTATGGTGTATATGGTACCATGTTTCAAGTGGTGGAACTCCAATAAACAATACCAATTACAGTGCACCTGAGAAAGTATTGTATATATTTTTGTAATATATTTTATTTGTATATATTTATTTTTTGATTCAATTTTAGTATTCGTGCATGCCAGTTTGAAACTAAACTATTAAAATATTGTATATATACCTCATCTTTTGTACTTTTTATATATTTTTTTCATTCATATTTATTATTCATGCATGCCAGTTTGAAACTAAACTATTGATCTGTATAGAACATAAACCACAATACCCCCAAGACATCAAATATAAGATAGCAATAGTATGTACGATATAAGTGACTGCTGAAATTGGTTTGTTGGAAGCATGGGCAGATGTACAAGTATGACCTATCTACAGAGGTTTCATGATGGGTTCATTCCTGTTTCTGTGACGTCTGACTTCAAGAATGGGCTGCAGGCAACGCCACATGCAGTGCTTTACATTCTGAGACAAAAACTAGGGGAAGACTTTCACAAACTCATGTACCCATCCACTAAGAGACCATAGCACTCTCGTATCCATACACTAAAATCCATAGCACTTTCGTATCCATACACTAACAGAACATAGCACTATCATATCCATCCGCTAAGAAACCACAGCACTATCATATCCATCCACTAGGAGACCATAGCACCATCATACCTATCCACTAAGAGACCATAGCACTATCATACCCATCCACTAAGAGACCATAGCACTATCGTATCCATCTGCTAAGAGACCATAGCACTAGCACTATGAGAGGAGAGCGTTATTATATCTTCGTGGATACGATAGCTTCATTATAGGGTGCCCTGTCGCTAACCTTTGAAATAGATGTAACCTTTTTCTTTGGCTGATTGATGAAATCCGGGATGTTTTTTCTTCGCCAGTTGATGATGGTAAAACATGTCAGACATCAGTAAAACCTGCGTGTACACATCTTTTAGATGGTATTGTATTTCGTGAGCGAAATGTATTTTCTGTAATTGTTATGCATCGGGTGTCTGTGATGGTGGATGGAAATAAACGGAACATGCTTGATATCTCAGTTTATTCTTGCTCGACGATATCTTAAATATTTCCAAATGCTAAAATATTTAATGTAATCTGGCTCATCTGTAAATGTATTTTTTTTTGTTGAATTTCTTTTTTCAGTGAATATTTTGTTAATGACTTGCTGTCAATGTTGACATCTGAAGACTTGTTTTTGAATAAGTAATTAACATGAACAGTTTTCACTTCTTATTTGTTGATTACAACTGATTCAGGAGTTTGTTGTTGTTTTTCAAATTGGAGGTCGCTATGTTTTGACGGCTGGAGGCTATCCTATGTCAATTGTAGATGAAACTGTTGCACATTTGGAAGATTGGATCAGTGGATTGTTGAAGGAAATTAGGCTTCACTTTGTGGAGCTTTCATGAATAACATCCAGGCAATTGATGAGGAAAACAAAACTACTTTGAATAATGGCAATTGAAATTTGTCAGCTAGAAAAAAATGGATAATTTTTTCTAGAAAGAATCTCAATGTTGCTGAGATGTCATCGATATGTCGCTGAGATGTCGCTGAGATGTCGCTGAGATGTATGATATGTCATGATGTTGTATGATATGTCATGATGATATATGATTGTGGAATGGCATAAAACATTACTCATTTATTCCTCCAAAGATGTTTCCAATTGATTTACATTTTGTGGTCAAAAGCCATTTCACTCGAGACGATTTTGCCCTCAAAATATAATGTTATTCTCCATGTAGTGTAAACCTATGGTGCCCTTGTTGACTTGGTATCATCCCCAGGGAGTTGCTACGTGCCATCTTGACTGGGCACGTTAACAATAGCCATGGACATTTGGTCTGGATGCTGGCTGAAAAAATTATATAGATGTGGTAATTTTGTTATATTTAAAGGTCCAGTTTTTTATTTTCTGTAAATAGTTGAATTAGAAGAATTACTTCCAGACCCGGTGTAATTTGATTAGAGGTCGCTTTAAAATAGCAGTCGTAGAAGTAAAATTAGAAATCTTGATGGTATATTGATGATTGTTCTTCGGAGATTACATCAACGGTCACATGACCTTCTCTGAATTCCTAATAAAGTCATAGAAACGACGGAAATCAATTTCAATGACAACATTCACTAAAGATCATGATTTAGTTAAGTTGTAGCTTTTCTGTGTTTCTTTCTTCTCTGTGTTAAAAAAAAGTATAAAGATTTAAATAAGTGGAACATTTCAAGTTCTTGTACTTAAATTGGCATGCTCAAGTTTAATTTGCAGAGTTGTATTTTTAATTGAACTAAATAAAATTAAAAATGGTTTTTTTACAAGTTGTGGAAATTGGTGTACATAAACAGAACATCAGGACATAAATTTACAAGATAGAACACATATTTCTTGGGAAATTGCAGAACAGATTACTTTCGAACCAATTTGTGTCTTCGCGCAGGATTGATGGTAGGATCACCATGGGATTATATCCGTATTGCATATCACAAGGAATGTAATTTGAGTTTCAACAATTTGGGAAATATATCACGGCTAATTCTCCGATATTACGTTCAATGTCACGTAGCGACTAAGAACACAGGACACCAAGAGAGTTCTAATTAATGGACCAACAAGGATATCAATGCCCAAATGATGGCGATGCATATTTTAATTAATATTAATATGCTTTATATTCGATAATTTGGTGTCAATTTACACGTTGCAGAACCAAAACAGGAAATCTGAAATTGTGCTTTCATTGCGCTAACTTTTTTCTGTGATAGATAGCGACGGTCAGGCCAGCCGAGGATTTATTCAGTGTTGACGTCAAACGCAGTCATTTATTTCATGATATAGCTAAGGTGATGTAAAAGTTAGAAAAATCAATGGAAACTGCAGTGTTTTTTCTGTAGTATGTAATAGACCTACGTAGAACGGGGTTTATCTTGTATGAAAAGACGTTAGTCTGATGTAACCATAACTCCAACCGTTCCAATATATTGTGGCTAACTCCCAACTGTAGCAGTATATTGTGGCTAAGGTTGAAATAAAGGTTAATTTGGAGTTATACCATTCCTTACTAAAGGTGGCTCCTTTGTATGTTTGTCAGAAGAAAATGTCTTGATATATATACGTTATTTGAAAAGAACTTTTAATGTGTTATCTGGAAAATTGAAATTAGGTAAAAAATAGAAAATTATACTACATTTGCAGAATATCAAGTTAAGCCCATCCATAGATCTTTTCATTATCATCTGAATTATGTGAATAACCAAGCATTAATAACCCTGATTATGTAACCAACGAAAAATGGATAACCATGACTAAATAACCATGCATGAATGAATAATCATGATGATAACCAGGAATGGAGAACCGAGGATAGATAACTGATAACTGGATAACCATGATAACCAATGATGGATATAGTCATCACAGGTCATATAATGTTCATTGTCATATATATCCAAGATCGTCGCAAATGGGTGAAATATTCCCACAGCGACATTAAACTCCATAATCACTCACTCGTATACAAGAATGGATAACCATGACTAGACAACCAATAACTTATAACCATGATAATAAATGATGGATAACCATCCAGTACAGTTTCACTTTTGTATCATAAAGTTAGCAGGTTTATTCAAAGTGAAATATTATACACAGATGAGGTATTAAAATCATATTTCTATCTTGAACACATAATCTCAAATTAAGATATACACATGCATACTGAAAAATGTCAATATCAGTAGCCATGTGCCATGCAGTCATCTCCAAACAAATCTCTCATCAACCAGTCGATTTGATTAACGAGCATTTCAGAAAGAGAAAACTTCTGTCGGGGAAAGTTGTGACCCTGTTTGACACGTGCAATTTGCAGCCACGGCAGTGTTGTTTTAACCTCCTTTCTGCTGGCGGTGCCCAGAGGTGCCCTGTAGAGCTGGCAGTTGTGATTTCTCAGCAGGATGTTGTGAAAGTTTCCTCTCTGGTGGATGTTGATAGGATGCACTGTCTACATCATGGCCATAAAGTTAGCATCCTTGGTCTGTCAGTACCAGCCAGTGCTAGCAGGTTTACTGCAACATTCAGCGCAACATATGTTGTGGGTTTCCTCCATGCTGAAGGCAGCTGGAGATGCCCTAAAGAACAGTGCCTGTACTTAATCCAGAATGGGGAGGGTTAAACTGACAAGCCATGATATAAGTGAATCGGATCTAAACTCCAATTCAAAAGAAAAAATATAATAATTTTTAAAAAATAATAATAATAATAACATTTAAAAAATTAAGCAGCGAATAGGTTAAATCGCTCCCAATGAGGAACGTTTTCCAGAATGAGGGGCTCGATAAGGAACATTTTCCAGAATGACAGGGTGTGCAATGAATCAAGTAATGTATCACGTAATGAACGCCGACTTGTGAAATGTACAAGCTTGTCAAGTTGACAGAAAGCCGGTGTGTATATTCAGCCTGCTATCTGATTGGGTCCGGTTGGATCAGGGGCGCTGCCACTGCCAAATGATACATTGTTTAAAGGAGCTAACGGAATCAAAATCTGGTAAATGAGCGTGGGAAATTTGAAACGGATCTTTTGTCGAGCTACGTTTTAGTTTGATGGGAGGAATCTCTCCCACGATCTTAGTGAATCGACATTGTGTCAGGAATATAATTACACATAATTAACAGATTGCGTAATTAGGAATTTTTTTTTTTTGTTCTGCGATGATGGATTTGTTGTCTTGGATGTTATTATAATTATGACTTCCTGTGGTAACGTCTTCATATTGAGAAACTTTAATATCGTAGTACAGTTCAGTTTTCTTCTGCCAACTGGCCGTGTTGGATGACTCCAGTAACGGCCTGAGAGGAAGGATGAATATCGACACCATTTCATCACCGGAGAAAGCGATCTGTGATGATTTACCAAGTCTAAGAAATGTATGCTATGTTTTTATTCCCAAGAGAGGTCGAAAATTGATGCTGTTAATTTAGTATTTATTTAAATTGGAGTAAATCAAGTTATTGTATTTGTGATTTCTTTTTTAATTTTCAGGTCGAAAACATTAACACGTGTCTGACGTTTTTGGCCACTCTTGGAGTTAGCATAGAAGGACTTAGCGCTAAAGGTGAGAGCTGTTTTCAATACCAATAAGACTTAAAGGCATACTATCTCAGTTTGATGACATATTTCATGGTCAAATGTAAAATATGTTTCATCATGAAATATATAGACAAGCCATGATTTAATGCCTTTAAGATGTGTACATACCAATTTCTGATTCCAGTACATTTTGCAACGCACACCAACAGTTTTCATGTTTTATTTTAAAAAACTGTTCACACAAAAATTGTGCAGGATAAAACGCATCCATCAAAATGTCTATGTGAACACTTCATTGAAAGTTATTTTTGCGTTAATATTTGTGGTCACCATAAGAATCAGTTTTGGTGTGCACGTGCCTTTAACATGTTTATGGGAAATTAATAATTACATTATTCATCTAATGTTAATGATTAGAATTCTTGTAATAGATTATTCCACGATAATTGACATTTATCAATGTTGACACTGTGCCCTAGATCCAGTCATTAGCAGCCCGATTATTTCTACCTGAGACGTTTCTGTAATAGATAATTGCAGACAGGTCTCATATGTCCTTAATTTAGAGTGGGAACTTTATCATACAATGTAGAATTATCCACAAATGTTAGATTCTTATATATGATGACCCTACTGTTTCTGTGAATCCTCTGTTTATTGCTTGGACTATCAAAGTTATTAGTATTAACTCTCTCCCTGCTGGATTAGGCTTAGGCATTTCACTTTAGAGCATCTCTGGTTGCTTCCAGCAGGGAGAGGGTTAATCTAGTTTCTGTCTAAGATTTCTGTTTACAAGTGCTTCTATTTGGTAATTGGTATTGATGTTGTAGGTCATATACAGTAGTATATTGTCTACATTGCACTATTAACAAGTCAGTCCAAGTATTATCATGGTAAAGATGTGTTCATTTGAAAATCTTTCCTAGAATGTGAATTTGTCCTTTGTACAGTAAATGACCATTTTAACCTAGGTAGATTGATTTGACTTGCTCTTACCAGCAGTGGACATATTTGCAATGAGTTCCATTTGGTAGTATTTGATTCCTATTCTACATTGCAAATACAGGATGTCAGCACTTGCATTGGGTCAGTACCACAATCCTGATTCAGGAGGCAACAAGTGATGATCCAGATGATGTTCTAGCATCAGTATTCCCCAGCTTGTGTGTTGGGCATGCCAGAAACTATGTCCATTTTGTAGTTCACCATCAGACATAAAAAGCATAGACATTGTCAAAGAAGCTCACCGTCAGACATAAAAATCATAGACATTGTCAAAGAAGCTCACTGTCAGACATCATAATCATACACTGTCAAAGAAGCTCACTGTCAGACATCAAAATCTAAGACCTTTCCATGAAGCTCACCTTCAGACTTCAAAATAATACTTTCCCCAAAAGCTCAATTTGAGATATCAAAATTTAAATAATTTCCAAGAAGCTTAATATCTTCAGACATCAAAATCTAAAAACTTCCCAAGAAGCACAACTTCAGACATCAAAATCTAAATTATTTCCAAGAAGCACAACTTCAGACATCAATATCTAAAATAATTCCAAGAAGCACAACTTTAAACATCAATATCTAAAATCTTCCCAAGAAGCACAACTTCAGACATCAATATCTAAATTATTTCCCAAAAGATCTTCAGGTATTAAAACTTAAGACCTTGTCCACAAAGTTCATTTTCAGACATCAAAATCCCAAACCTTTCTTGGTGTTGCAGATATCAAAGATGGCAACCTCAAGGCAATCCTAGGCCTGTTCTTCAGCCTGTCC
>JAUTBZ010164053.1:0-10770 GCA_032361785.1 Lepetodrilus galriftensis | reverse complement strand
CTCTCTCTCTCTCTCTCTCTCTCTCTCTCTCTCTCTCTCTCTCTCTCTCTCTCTCTCTCTCTCTCTCTCCCTTCATCGCAAATGGGTGAAAGATTCCCGCAGCGACGTTAAACTCCATATATTCACTCACTCACTCTCACCCTACCTACCTCCTTCCCCCTGTCTCTCTCTCCCCCATCTGCCTGCACATTCTTCTAATGTATACCAATCTCACCATATATCTACCCATCCCTCTCTCCCTCCACCTCTCCATCTGTATCTATTCTCACTCCAACAAGCCTTCACATTAGATACAGTACGTACATGCATAACACAGAGCAGCGAGGAAGCAGGGAATTCGGGGAATGCCCCTTTTGCCATAAATAGCTTTTCTCTGTCAGTCTTCAAGGCTTGGCCAGGTAGGCAGGGGTGAACTAATATAAGGCAGGCAGAAGATGGTGAGGGAGGAGGATACAGTAATGGAGGAAACGGCAGGATGTGTTATAGTAATGACCGGTAAGTAGATAGACAGAGATCGGTCATGGCAAGCTGGTGCGCAGGTATCGCAATGATATGCATGGTTCATGGTTGGAAGCATTTATACAAGCCAAAAAAAATTAAGAACATAAAAAAAATTATTTGCGAGTTTGATGGGTTTGCATATGTAATGTCTGGTAAATAGATAGACAGAGATCGGTCATGGCAGCAAGATGGTGCTCAGGTATCGCAATATGCATGGTTCATGGTTGGAAGCATTTGTGCTTTTTTAAAATCATTTTGTATTTTGGAGTTTATGGAAGGTTGATGGGTTTGCATATGTAATTTGGTAAGTAGATAAACAGAGATTGGTTGTATTATGGCAAGATGATGTTCAGATATCGCAATATGCATGGTTCATCGTTGGAAGCATTTGTGGAAAATAATAAAACATTAATTTTGTATTTAGGAATTTATGGAAGGTTGATAAAGTGCATATGGATCGGGTTATGGCAAGATGATGCTTAGACATCACAATATGCAATTTGTCTGGAAACCTTTGTGCTCCTCTCAAGAATTAAATTTGTCTTATGGGTTTTTATAGTAGGTTGATAGGTTTGCAAATGGACTGGTAGATGGGTACAAGGAACTGCTCTACTGGATCAGTTGCTAGGAAGCGATGACCTTGCAGTACAATGGCATAGGTTGATCTATTATTAAACATGGATAGCACTTGGGTTAAAAGAGATAATGTATTTTTGTCCACAAACATTCAACATATCTGTATTTAAGATATTTATTTAACCTTCTCTAGTGGATTATCCACAGTCAATACTCTTTAAGACATTTCCTGTTGCTTCCGGCATGGAAAGAGTTAATTTGAATATTTTTTTATAACTTTCAATATAATTTGATATTGGAGTAAATTTAGAATTGTATACATTGAAATCTATTGCAATTGAAATTCTTTAACTGTAAAGGGATCAAATTACATATTTGTATTTGGTTTTAAAACATTAAAGACATGCCTTAAAGGAATTAATATTCATTAACTTTGAGTCAACTGGGTGCAGGTTTGGCTGTGGATCATCAATGTTACTGTCTACAGTTGAAAACATGTTAATGTTTTATGTGTCCTTATAAATCCTTGGCCGTTAGTATGATATAAAATGTGATGTATTAGTGTCTATTCTGACATAATGCCTGTGTTATCGTACAAATCTACACACCCATTATATCCACCCTATACTCTCGCTTCCATGGCTGGTGTTATTGTTTATAACCTCCCTGAGCCAGTACGGATTTATTGATTCCCCGGTACTGCAAATTACCAACTGCATACATACATTAACCCTCCATGTCACAACCCAGGAGATTAATTCACATATATTATGATATTATTAATATTATTGATATATAATTTTGATGACCTTTCGATGAAATCGCCCGAATTTTCGTTCAGCATGTCTCAAAGTTTGAACGTAATATTTTGTGGTTCTAAATACGTTGAGATTTTCGACTCCTAAAGAGTCAATGCTAGTGGTGTACTGGTACATAGTACTATAGATACTCGCGTGTGTGTATATAATTGATCCGTAGTTTCATATATGCGGATCAATTTCTCGTAATATTTCCAAGTGTATTTACTTATCAGCCGTAAACGTGTTTGATTTTTACCGGACATTTCTCGTCGGACGAGGCGCCTTTAAGAAATCCTTTTGTTATTGGTCGGTGTGCTGTTGCGAAGTAGTAGAAGGAAGGTAAGCTAGATTTCAAGTCTAGATTACCTCAGGTGTTTTTAAAGGGGCATGTCCTGTACAAAACATATAATGGAAATTGTACTGCTATTTATTCATTGGACCGACAGGAGTTGGTGTTTTATTGATCCTTGTCCCCATGTTGATATTAAATTTAGCATTGAGCTTTAACATGAGCATTTTTATGATTCCATTTACAGTATTCGGCTGTAATGTTTTATGTGTTCAGATCCTATCTTGATCATTAACATGTAAAATTTAATGTTTTGGTCTCTTTAATAATAGCATGATAAACACTTGTGGGAATTTCATTACAGAATGATCAATAGAAGGACATTAAAATGTTATTTTTTATTATATTTTTATTTTAGTGTGGGGTGTGTGTGTTATGGTGCATCGTTTTGAAAATTTTGATCAATATTATGAATATTATGAATCGAGTCTTGTCTTGTAATAACGTAGCGCTATGAGTATGCTTTCAAGCTTGGATTTTGGGAAATATAAATGTGCAAGTTATTATCTTTAACGATGGTGCCTTTTGTGATAAATATTTTGATATGCATACAACGTTAGCTGTGATCGTTAGTTATGGCATCTATTAATCTTGGCCTAATTTTCCTACAGCTTCTTGTCATGTTGTCAAATGTTGCCAATATCTGGATATTGCATGTTTTGCTTGACGGAGCTGTTTTTACTTCAAACACATCTTCCTTGTGACTTGTGACCTGTTTCTTGCTTCCCTTACCTAACAGCCATTCACATTAGACATTATAGCTATACACTGTATCCTTTTCGCCTCTTTTTCGCCTCGGGGTGTCTCATTACTGTGATGTAATGGTTACATTAATTGTTACATCACGCCTTTTGTGTCTGCGGTTAATATGTGGTTATAGCTATTAGCAGAGCCGATATGGGAAATTGAATTGAGGTTAATATGGAAATGATCAAGCGGCAGGATTTTTAATTCCACTTCGATTATCCCTTAAGTTTGACAGACTTTCTGATGTTAAACTTATTTCTGATTGAGGCAGCTAGAGATTTACTATACAGATTTTACAGAGCTGTTGAAAGAAATTGAACCAAGCTGTTTGATAATGTTTTGAAATTTGACACATTTTATATTTGTTATGTTTCAAATTTTACACCATTCATATTTGTAATGTTTCAAATTTGATACCTTTCATATTTGTTATGTTTCAATTTTACGCCTTTCATATTTATTATATTTCAAATGTTACCTTGCAAATTAACCTTCTTTCTGCTGGATGCAACTGAATAGCCCTGAATTGTATCCAATCGGAAGACAGTTAAGGATTTACATCTTCAGAAAATCTTCTGGGATTAATACATCTCGATTCCATTCATTTTATGCACTATCTTTGATCTCGTATATTCAGTAAGTCGTCAGTGACTGTGTACATATATATCAGTTCTTCTTGCAGACCGTCGTCGCAAATGGGTGAAAGATTCCCGCAGCGACGTTAAACTCCATATTCACACACTCACTCTTGCAGACCGGGAAATCAATAAATTCCAGAGATTTCCCAGTAGGGGCCGCCCCATGCAACAATTGTCGACAACTTCTAATGGGACGTGCTGCTCTGCTTAGGGAGTTTCGTGGCGAATTTCATCCTCAATTGGCCACCGGTCGATAACTTGGGGGGCCTGTCCCATATCAATTGCCCCCTGAGTCATGCAATGAAATAGTCTATGGATAGTTTAGGAATAAAGTAATTTTTCGTAGAGCTTCGGTCTGGATTTTGGCACGATTCGTGCTGCGTAGGATACACAGATTATTAATATTGGTGGCAGTTCGTCTGGATTTTGGTGGAACACTTTCAGGTTTCA
The DNA here is from genome assembly GCA_032361785.1 of Lepetodrilus galriftensis. Lineage (NCBI taxonomy): Eukaryota > Metazoa > Mollusca > Gastropoda > Lepetellida > Lepetodrilidae > Lepetodrilus > Lepetodrilus galriftensis. The sequence goes on along the minus strand of JAUTBZ010164053.1, from coordinate 6,709 downwards.
TTGAAATACACAGATGTAAATACAGAGATGTAAAAGTTGTTGTAGAAGTGTGTGTATGTGTTGTAAGATTTGGAAAATATTCATGGTTTCCAGTGTCTGCATCCAAGATGGTCAATATAATTTTATAGGGATCCTAGGGGGACTTTAGCCATTGCTCAGATACAAAAGTACTGAAGTACGCTGTAACATTCTCATTGGTCTAATTTGAAATCTCTCCCTTGATATTTTCTGAATTTCTATCATACTACATGTTATTGTCGTCCATGGATTCGATAATTAACATTTTTATTATAATTTTATTTTTATAGGGTTGGGACATACCCGGTAGTATCTTTGGATACTTTTATGCTTGAAAAAAAAACCACTTGGATTTGTTTCTGTGAAAACTCAATAGATTGATTGATTACCAAGTTCCTTTGTGAACTATTTACGACCCTTGCATAACACTTTATCCAACATTACAACATTGCCTTCGCTTTCTCTTTGAAAGAAACTCTCCAGGTCTTCTAATCCCTCGAACCACTTAAAAGATTATTATTGCCTGGAGGTGGGTCCTCCCAAAACGGATGTTCCCCCTTTTACCTGATGAACCAGCACCTGGGCATGTTTAGTACATTTTTGGGTTCATTTCCTCTTTCCATCCCTCTATCCATGCCTTCATCCCCATCCCTGCCTCCATCTTCCATTCCTACCCCCCCATCTCCCATCCCCATCTCCTATTGCATATCCCCACCCCCATCTCCGATCCTCACCCCCCATCGCCCATCCCCACCCTCACCTCCATCCCGCCTGCCTCCCACTGCTATGGAACCTCTAGCATGCACTCAAGCTTATCACTGGCCCACTGTGGAGGATTAAAACCCGAGGGGGAGGGGGAGGGAAGGGGAGGGGGTGTGCCGGTGGACTCTTCCCACTGTAAGGAAGATAACTGAAGACTGGTACACTCCATGCAGTGGTCATCCAGAGCAGACGTGAGTGGATGTAGGAGATCAGGATTTCTCTCTCATGCCTGGAAACTGACCGCGGGCCAGTGTACTGATATTTGTTGACCAGTGTTGACTAGGATTTTGTGTATGGTCCCACGTTCAAAGGAAAATATTGGAGAATTCTGACCAGGGATTATTTCACCGGGGTTGACTTTTATTTGACGAGATTTTTGGTCGGTGTGAGAGATCATATTTCACGTCTGCTGATGATGTTCTCCTGACTTGGAAGATTGGAAAAGACAGATCAGAGAGCTACTGTGTTATTATCTCTGAAATTTAACTTCAGACTCAATTAGACGATTAGACCATTGGATTTTTATACATTCTGGTCGAAGCAGTAAGAAAAGAGTAGACCGGACAGGTGTTGGAAGTTTTGTTGTTCCTGTTTGGAGTATGTATGACACGTTGGAGGTAAGGATGAAAACGATTTTATTAGATTTTCCGTCTTGCGCTACCTTTTGGAATCTCTTTGGGGATCATATGATCCTGAAACAGGAAGTATGCAATCTATTTCCTAGTCACGGTTTCATTTACTGCGGTAAATGGGTGGTCCTATTTTATTTTAGATTGATTTATCTTGCTGATCAGGATCCTCGTGAAAAGCTGTTTAAAACCAACATAGGTAATTAAATTTCTTGTTTTTATCGGGGTTGCCGATAATGAACTCTATAAATATAAACCAATCTGTCTGTATATATGTGTTTATTTGGGGTATTTATACGTAAAGTTAGTCAGGAATAGCTCGGTGGTTTTGCGTCAGACTGCACACCTGAAGGTTCGAGTTCTGGTCTGGCTCATAGCCAAGGTGGGTGTCTTGTAGGGAAGTTTTACATGTAGGTAGGATTTGAACATATGTCTGTATGTTTTTTAACTTTGGTTGCTCTGGATCAGCCCTGGCAGATGTGTCTTACTGTAATACAAAAATGTTGAATAATTTCCAAGACTTGTGATGCGCCATGTGATATCTTGAAATTAAGAATGAATAGGCCTTTCCTTTTTAGTATCCAGGTTGTTCCTTTGAAATGCTGACCTAAGTTAATGACACTATGTGTGGGAACTATCATTTTTGGATTCAGCAGCCTCAGATCATCTTAAAACGCTTGAGTTCCCACTTTTATTCAAAAATGCTTCTAGACTCGTACAGAGGCCTCTTTTCAGAAATCTCATCTAGTATAATGTATGTCATTAAAATATTAGACGCACCACATTGATGACACCAGTCATTAAAGTATTAGAAACAGCACTTTCAGGTCTGTTATCAGCTTATTGTTCGAAAAACATAATCCTGACCTTGTTGATAAATATCTAGGTAAATATCCGCTCTCCCTTTCTATACACTGGCCTATAAAGATACCTACTGTCTCCTGAAAGATCTGCTCTAGCCTAAAGGATACCTTCTACTGTCTTGTACAAGATCTGGCCCCTGTCACTTGTGTTGTTCTTCTAACAATAGGAAATACGATAGTTACAAGTACTGTTTGCTGTGGGGGTGTTGGGTATCTGGGTGGTTAGAGAACTTAGACCAACATAGGGGTATGCAGATGTCTGTGTGAATAGACCAACACATGGATATAGTGGAAGATAGGAGTAATCACAAATGGGCACAATCTGGCTTGGGAGTGTAAACAAAACGTGATTCAAGGTTGTGTGTATGTATTTAAGTTAACATAATAATAAATAATAATAATAATAATAATAATAATAATAATAATAATAATAATATTATAATAATAATAATAATAATAATAATAATAATATATTAATAATAATAATATGCAAGCTGTCATAACAATATAATTTAGATAAAAAATAATTATAACAATAATAATAATGATAATAGTAATAAATACTCTACTACTGCTATTAAATTGCTAATAATAATGATGATATTAATTGGGAGATTCATAATACACCAAATCTTGAAAGCTCAAGGTACTATCAATTGGTAAATGAATATCAATTAGCCACATCTCCATTCCTTCCAAATCTGTCGGGTGAGACACATATGGTGAGCCACATACCTCTGCTGTTATTTTCCAGGTAAATTTGCCTCGCTGGTGGTACCACGCAAGAAGGGTGGGGTGGTGGTAGGGGTGGGGCGTGAGCTGGTAGCGGTGGACTGGGAAAGTGGGAAGGTGGTCGAGACGCTAGCTGAAGTGGATCAGGGCACTAAGAACAGATTCAACGACGGAAAGTGCGATGCCAGAGGAAGACTTTTCGCAGGCAAGTTCTCTTACATGTATTTGTATTCTAAGAATTAGTATAATGAACAGATACAGTTGCAATTCCATAGCTCTATGTTGTGCCCTATATTACTATGCATATTCGCAATGAAGTAATTTTGAACGCTGCTATAAAATGTACCGGTAATAAAACAAATTATTAAAAAAAAAATTAAATGCTGTCGCCAATTGGAGAAATATTCCCGCTGCGACATAAAACATTAATTAATTTATTCATTAAAAAAATAGATACTCAAATACAACTACGGTATTCAAATACGAATTACTCGGATACAACTACAGTATTCTAATACAATGTATTTCAATCCAATCCGATGTGCTCACTGTGAACATTCTCAACATCCTGAGGATTATTGGACTGTTACTTGCAGGTACAATGGGCACGGAAAGTGCACCCGCGGTACCAGAGCCTGAAATGGGCACTCTGTATTCACTGGACGCCGACCATAAAATTAAAACCCACATGAACAAGCTGAACATCTCCAATGGTCTGGCGTGGACGGCCGATAACCGCACCATGTACTTCATAGACTCTCTGCCTGGAGATGTGTATGCCTTCGACTATGACATCAACACAGGAGAAACAAGTGAGTCATGCTGTTACTAACTTTCCATAGTTATTACAAGATCAGGCATGGCAAAAGACAATTGTGATTTTAGTGGAAAACAAGTGGTGGGATCTCGGAGCTCAAACCATATCCAGTGCAAATAAATATGAAGTATTGGGTGGTGTTCCATTGACAGTGTTGGATGCACATTCTTGACCGGGGGATGTTTTTTCTAGTTGTTTTGTATGTACTTTCTGTCTGACGCATGCACAGTTACCATGGATCAACACCGCAGTATAACTGCACATGCGTCAGACAGAACGTACAGACAGAACAACTAGAAAGGAGTAGCCCTCTGTCCAGAATGTGCGTCCAACACTGTCAATGGAACACCACCTAGGATAATATATACCCTCGGATAAATAAATCAGATTTCTGTTAATCTGCAGAAAATGTCCATACCTGAAAGACGTACTTCACCGTCATGATTGGTCCTTATCAAAGACAATGGAGACAATTTCTTTTATTTATTTTGTAATTATTTCTTTTATTTATTTGTAGGCTAATAATTTCAAAAGTGATAAATAACATGAACAAAAAATAGTACCAGGTAATGAAAAAACAATACTTTTGATATGGACTGTCATTGTGTTAATTCTTCTACCACTGTGTATAGTGTACACCCAGTTAAATTGATCTTTGATAACTGATGGAATATTACTTTGATAGAAACTTACTAGCCCGAATGGTGGTACATTACAGCCAACCGAAGAGTCATTGTGCACTGTGGTAATGAACGTCGCTTCACCTACGGCTACCTCGACGGGATGACCATCGACACTGAGGGCAAGATATGGGTAGCTTGTTACAGTGTTGGCAAGGTCATCAGATTTGACCCTGAAACAGGTAATTTTCAACAGCAGTTATGATTATCCCCTCGTCTTATGACAACATGACAAGTTGACCAAATTTGATTTCTCACTGGTCACTAAAACAGCTGTCAAGCCAATCATAAAGACTGCAACATCTTGGAATGAGATAATAATGTATGCATGTGTATAAATGGGTAGTTACATTATCAGATCATAGAGGTATGGTCATGAGATAGCCATATGCCAATTAAATTCTACATTATTTATCATCAGATTTCACTCGGATTGACTATGTATAACAATCCAATATCCGACACCCAAAGACAATTTTTGCCCATCTCACTAGCGCTATCTCCATTTTCTACCATAATGGAAACCTACTTCGGTCCAAACCCTTATCTGCAGATGTCGCTCGGTTGATCCAAATGCTGTCAACCAACTTTTCAAACGAGGAGACAACTCTAATATATTTTTCTTTCCCAGGCAAGGAGCTTCTGACCATTGGAATCCCCGGGGCAGTTCGGACTACTTCCTGTTGCTGGGGTGGCAAGAACCTGGACGAGCTGTACATCACGAGCAGTGCCGCGGGCACGACGGAGGAAGAGTTCAAGACGGTCGACCGCTTGGCCGGGTCTATATTCAAAGTGACGGGTCTCGGTTACAAGGGTTACCCAGCAAATGTGTACGAGGGATGAATGATCGAACAATCATCAGAATATGCTCAAAGAAAGGGAAGATTTGTGGAAGATGTATGAAATAATTTGCTATGAACAATGAAGCTCCCTTTTTTGTTATGCAGGAAATAATTAACCATACTCTTCTTGCAAAACATCCATAACATTTTTACGATTCAATAATTGATTCAGTCTGTGATTGATACATTGAATAATTTTGAAAAATACTCCGACAAATAATAGTTTTTGTACATGTATGCATTATTTTATGAATGCTTTAATATATTAATCACTGGTTATCTTGGGTTTTTACCAATTTAACTTGCACATCATCGTTCAAACATGTTTTCTTGCATGCTACTGTATCCCGGTTAGCAAAAGGATTGAAACTAAACCATGACTCCATTGTCTCGCTAGTCCAGGGTAAGAATTTATTTCCCTTGTAATAGAGGTTTTATTGGTTTTGGTATGAATTGGTTTTTAATATCCACATTCAAGATTATTGTATTTAGTTTATATCATCTGATTATGGCTTGTTAGTTTAAGGAGAAGCTACAACCTAATATTTCAAGTGTACCTCATGACAACTTAAGGGTATTTTATTCAAGATTATTGTATTTTAATATCATTGATCATGGCTTGTTAGTTTAACCATCTTTCCTGCTGGATTAGGTACACACAGCTATTTAGGGCATTTCCGGTTGCCTTCAGCATGGAGAAGCTACAACCTAATATCTCAATAATACCTCATGACAACTTAATCAATGTAAGGGTATTTTAGCCACATTCAAGATTATTGTATTTTGTTAATATCATTGATTATGGCTTGTTAGTTTATGGAGAAACTACAATCTAATATCTCAAGAGTACATTAGTACGGTACCTCATGACAACTTAATCAATGTAAGGGTATTTTTTGGTGCAATATGAATTTCCTTTTGAATAATAAAGTATTATCATATTTTAATGCAAGGACTATGCTCTTGTGTTGATTATTTGGCCATCATTCCTATGACGAAAAAACATAAATTGGCGTAAATATTTTTATTTTCAGGCAAATGTACATGATAAATGGTCACATTTATGAATTTACATATGAATGTACCTATTACAAGATTACGTTGTAAAAGTAATAGCAATGTAGTTACTGTACCATCCTGCAACAAGTTGTCATGCTAAACACCAAGACCACAAATATTTATCTTGTATAAAGAAGATCGCATAATGGACAGCACATAATCAGTGGTATGATCCTATTGACAGACATGATCCTGTGGACACTGGTCCGACAGTATACTGTAAAACGGTGTTATTTAGCGGCTCGGAATTTTCACGATTTTGCCAAATTTAAGAGAAAAAACATATTCACGATTTGTTAAATTCACG
>JAUTBZ010164020.1:0-10773 GCA_032361785.1 Lepetodrilus galriftensis | reverse complement strand
TAAAAATCAGTAACAGACTATTATTAACCCTCTCCCTACTGAAGGCGAGTTAACTTGCCCAATCACATACAGAAATAGAACACTTTGATTTTATTCAGCAGCGAGAAGGTTAAACCCACTAATCTCTAGTATATCTATGACAAGGACAATGGTGTAACAGATATCAATAAAAAAAAAAGCTCATTCATAAGTAAACCACGAATCTCAAGTACATAACAATGGCATAACACAAATCAGTATAATAAATTTAATTAATTGACTGATTGAATTAGTGCTTTATGTCACAGTGGGAATATTTCACCCCTACACGAAGATAACACAAAATGTAAGATCATTCATCAGTAAACCACGTATCTAAAGCATATCTAGGCACAATGTCATAAAAATAAAAATTAACAAAAATTAAAAGATCAATTAAATAGTGAGTGAATATGGAGTTTAAACGTCGCTGCGGGAATGTTTCACCCATTTGTGACGAATCAATTAAATAAGTAAACCACATATTTGAAGCCTATCTCTACAGCAGACACAATGGCAGTTAACTATCCTCAAAGGCCTGCAATGTTAAAGAGCCGCCTGGGTTCCTCCAGTGCCAGAGCCCTCACAATCTCGTTACTCTTCCTTCTCCTTGACTGGCTCTCCAGCCCTCCTTCACCTGCCAGGTTATATACCACAGAGACTGCCGCACCAGAATTACCCCCCTACACCACAAGCAATGTGATTCTCCCGGCCTTTGTCCATGACAATGAGACCTCAATAAGGCAGGTCTGGATGTCTGCTGGCATCGGTCCTCATCTGGCTTTTGTGTACTTCACTGGCACCAGTGGTGGGGTTATAGCAAGACTTACTACTACTTTTGTGACGGAAACATTGTGAAAGAAAATCTCTTTGCACGAAGTACCAATGGTGGTCAGGGATGGAGGAATAGCAAGGCCTAGTTCTTTTGTGATGGAAACATTGTGAAAAAATATCTCTCTGCATGAAGCACCAGTGGTGGCCAAGGATTGGGTAGGGATGAGTTATGGCGAGAACTTTTTTATTTTAATAGAAATATTGTGAAGAAGTCTCTCTATGGCACCAATAGTGGGCAGGGATGGGTTTATTAGCAAGATCTATTTTTTTTTGTAATGGAAACGCGAAAAAACTTCCTCTGCACGCAGCACCAATGGCGTCCAGGTTATAACAAGATCTACCATGCTTTTTTTTTGGCAATGGAAACATTGTAAAGAAGTCTGCGTAAAACACCAATGGAGGGCGAGGATGGGGATAGGGATATAGCGAGGCGAGGGAGTGTGTTAAACCAGAACCTACCATACTTTATTTTGTAATGGAAACGTTGCAAAGAAGTCTCTGCACAAAACACCAATGATGGGCGAGGGTGGGGATGATGTTACAGCAAGACCTAGTATTTTTTGCGATGGAAACATTGTGAACAAATCTGTCTCCATAATGGACCACTGGTGGGCCAGGATGGGTTTATTAGCAAGACCTTTTTTTTTTGCGATGGAAACATTGTGAACAAATCTGTCTCCATTATGGACCACTGGTGGGCAAGGATGGGTTTATTAGCGAGACCTTTTTTTTTTGCGATGGAAACATTGTGAACAAATCTGTCTCCCCAAAGCACCAATGGTGAGCAAGAACAGGAATAGGGTCATGATGAGATCTACGTGGTTTTTTTTCGCAAAGGAAACCTCGTGAAGAAGTGTTCCTGCATGAAAGCCAAATGGCCTGGTGGTGACAGTTTGAATGATTTAGAGGTAAATCAGCGAGATAGAAGCATGTGATTGTAGAACTGCTAACAGAAGCCACGTGGCCACGATGGGACACTGAAATGAGACGCTACTGTGCGGAATAGAAACAGACTGCCATGATCGATAACAGAAATACGTTAAATAGTTTTAAAACCATTTGATTTTTTTTTATCCCTGTGACATTGAAATGGAAAGCGCGTAACTAATTTCCTTATTGATAAGGCACAATTTCAAAAATATATTCATTCTTAAATAAATAACTGTCTTGTCATTGTCACCATGAATCAGTTTTACACAAGGTTTACTTCAGATTTAGTCAATGGGTTATAAACAACCAAGGATGGCCATAGAAAACATATACAAACATGATATCGATTTATTTTTTTATTTGCAGTTTAGAGCCACTTTCAAGATTCTTTCCTTTATATCACAACATGATACTGAAGCAGGGATGAAAATGGGAGACTGATAACAGTTGAATATAATTACGATTTTGAGGTTCATGTGAAAGCATATAACAATGATATCTAATAAATATTGTATATACTAGATCACTAGATTATATATTTCAACATGGACCCACCATGAGTTACATCCCTTTGTCCATTATGGAAGTGCAATGATAATTGCTGTTATTACTGATGTTTTTCACATATACTTATAGAATTATGTCAAAACAATTTGACAGTCATCGATAAATTGATCTATGATTTGTAGCTTAACGTAGCAGCGGAAATCTACCACCCATATGCAATGATTCCTCTAAAAATACGTAGAACACGATAAGTATGATAATTAGAAATTCTATGATTAGTAAAATACATGACATGCTACAACAGCGCACGCACGCAGTGTTTGAAAATACTGCTGGCCCGGCCATTTTTCCCGATGCTAAAGGTATCCTAACGGCCAGTAGAAATTCACGTTTTTTGTAAACATTTGTTATTTGTATCATTATTCAGGCCAGTAGGTTTCCAGCGGTAATTTCGTACACTGCACGCATGCACGCACAAACGCACACACACCACATACACACACACACACCACATACACACACACACACACGCACCACATAGACACACACACCACATACACACACACACCACAAACACACACACAGACACTACAACACACACACACACAAATTCAAAACGAAATCATATAATGTCTGGATAATGATAGGCTATGCCATGATGCCACTACTCACAAAAGACCACATTTATACGCCACATTGCAGTCCACCCACCTGTTCTTGGCCTCCAGCTGACCGATGAGCTCCCTCTGTGCCTTGTTGTTATCAAGGCTGAAGTTGAGCTCCGTCGGACTCTGGGACTGAAAACAACAGAGGCAATATTGTCAAACATGGAAACAACAGAGGCAATATTGTCAAACATGGAAACAGAGGCAATATTGTCAAATATGGAAAACAACAGAGGCAATATTGTCAAACATGAAAACAACAGAGGCAATATTGTCAAACATGAAAACAACGGAGGCAATATTGTCAACCATTAAAACAACAGAGGCAATATTGTCAAACATGGGAACAACAGAGGCAATATTGTCATACATGGAAACAACAGAGGCAATATTGTCATACATGGAAACAACAGAGGCAACATTGTCAAACATGAAAACAACAGAGGCAATATTGTCAAACATGAAAACAACAGAGGCAACATTGTCAAACATGAAAACAACAGAGACAATATTGTCAAACATGGAAAGACACATCTTTGAAGTCCTGACTTGACACCCAGGTTGACACATGACTGAGAGGTCACAGTTCTTTTCAAAGACATAGGAGGCAATTTGTTTCTATTTGTAAAAGATTTTATTTTTTACCAAAAGACTGACAAAGACTAGGTTGTGCAATATGGTGACATGTCAGGATGCTCGTCTATGATGATCACAATTAAAGCTAACCCTGTCTGTACTGCATTGCTCGTCTATGATGATCACAATTAAAGCTAACCCTGTCTGTACTGCATTGGTCTAAGTTCAACCACAGACCCACTGGAGTCTTGTATTCAGGAGTGCACTCCAGCACAGTGTCAAGTGGACACAAGACAGGTGTGGTGTACATAGTTAGCATCAAGGCCACAGTGCAGACAGTCTTTACAGGCAGGAGGAACACCGCGGCTAAAGCCCGGAGCTTACATTGCCGAGAGCCACAGCCCCTACAGTACAGCAGGAATTCCTGTTCCTAACCTTCTCACGACATCAATAATTCATTAGTGACAACATACACATCAGCGGAAAAACATCCCCAGATTTGACTAGCCATGGACATTCAGAATAGTAGCTAAAGCATTGAAATCATTAGTTTCAAACAAAGGTAATTATTAGCCACCCTAACATCGCATCTGATCTCCAGTTCGAAACGTTGCCTGCCTACAAATTAATTACGTGATGACTTCCTCCCGACACAAGTCAAGATCAGTCTGGCCCTTGACAAGCGTTGTTAAATACCTGGACTAAGCAGAAGAACATCTTGGGAGGACCTGGTTCAAACCCGGGGTTCCACGACACGGCAAACACAGCCCCGCAATGGAGCCGGTATTTATCCGAGAGACGACAATCCACAGACAAAGACGTACGTATATCTACAACACTTCCTGCGGAAAATCAATCCCATATCCACCTAGAGGGCAGCTAATTGGCCATTACTTGACTCCGACCCAATCAGATATGACGACATGGCAAAGTTCTTATGCAATATACATGTGAAACGTCGGCTCCGATGGCGACGGACAGGTACGTAGCCAGCGCGCGATCATGTCGACCGACGCCGGGGCCAAAACTTGTGGAAAAACTGTGACATTGATTTCCATATTCTATATACAACCTGTTTGACAATCCATCCTGCGCCGCTCAAGCTTAACAAGCAGATAGGAATCAATACGGAAACACCCAGGCGGACCCATTGATCAAGCTTATTGGTATTTTGACTTCTAGTGATGTTTGTTGATGTATTTACAGGCAGGATGTATGTGGATTGTCAGCATAGCTGTCATCCACTCAAATATAATCTTTTGAAGTTATACATTTGCTTCAGTTGATGTCTACGCATGTATACTTGTACCCCCATTTAAATTATAGCGCATATGCCATATCGAGCGAGTTAATTATTGTTTTGTGTCAGCGGAAATCTTTCATCAATATGTAACGATATATTAGATTGATTACAGTGTTTCTCTGGTAATGTTAGATAAAGGAATCATTGGAACTACGTCATAATTTACATCGTGCAATTGTTTACCTTTAAATTTACATGACATAGACATCGGTGCTCCTGGCTACCGATGCATACGTATAAATAATTACGTGCAAGTCTATTACGAAAATCTTTCTCGCTCTGAAAATTTCCAAATGAGGAAAAGAAGAATTGAAGGCATTCATAATTAATGACATTTCCTTCCAAGTGAATGAAAAACATTTACGCTTCCGTAAATTTGCATACACACACGCCGACAGAAAGTCAATAAAAACATGAGCTACCACCCTTGAAACTCACAAAGGAGATCAAATTGTTCCAATAGAAGAAAAACATACTTAGCATGATTAAACATACCGGTACTGATAATATTGTAAATAATGAAAAGGAATTTCTAAAAGAAGAAAATGCAAACGTGCATGTTTGAACATAGTTTATGTGTGTAGTGTTATTTTAGTAAAGTATAGGTTGTAAGCCATACAAGGTAATAATAAAAACACACTTGGCACTTTTGAACATAATTAATAAAAAATAAATTTACACTGAAAGGTCAGTTTCTTACATGAACAAGAAATAATAATGCTCTGTAATTCTTTCTGTAAGTTTGGGTTTGAAAGCATCACCTACCTGACAATTACCCCCTACCACCTCCCTACCTCTAAATATATGTTTTGGAAATAGAAACTTTGAAAATAGCTAATGAGAACTTTCGTGAACGAGGCTAAAATGTCTGCAAGGATTGCACAACTAGTCAATAGTTTGAGAAAGCTCTCCCAGAATAACACATGGATGCAACTTTAGAATGCCAATGTCAGTCATTTCATAGAAATTGAAATATTGGAAACACCTAACTTACATCCATAAAATAACAACAGGATAAACAGACCCAAGACATAAACTTAATAATTATAATTATAACGCTGAAACAAGAAAATAATTACCCAACAGTGTATTTACCAAGGAAATAATGATTTATTGACCAATTACGGAAAAAATTTCTAGTCGGAATCGTATCCAAGACAATCAGATATTGTAAATACACACAGATCCCGGTTTCCGATTAACATCATTATCCGCACTGATCACAATGCCGACCAGAAATAGCACTCCGACATCGTACATCTGCAGGATTCATGCAGGTTATAGGCAGGACGGAATCTGCCACAGTTAATGCACGGTGATACTTTGCCCCGAGGGAAAGGCTTTCAATAATGGAATCAGAAGTTAATGTAAATCGACACCCAGCTCGCGTACAGGTTAGAAATGTGTCGCGTCCAGGAGAAGACCTCGTTGGGCAACTGAAGACATTGCCGTTTTCTGGCAAATTCAAATCAGCTTCTCACAAAACAGTAAGCACACGGAATCCTTTGAAGGAGGTAATGGGTGAGCTGGGGGTACAGTGGCAAGAGATCGTTCTCACAGGCGAAGAGAGGAAACATAATCAATGTGACAATTGCCGGACTAACTACAAAGATACACAAAGACAAATATTTGTCTTTGACGTGAGCTAAAGTTTCCTTGGTCCAGGATGATCGATGATGACAAAGATTACGTGATGAAGATAAAACATGCACATGATTTTCACATGCGATGTCAATTATTCAAAGTACAGCTGTAGTATGAACATAATATGCTGTTAATGCATTTAACTAACGCATCAACGAATTGTCATGGTTATAATGAAACATTGTTTCTTTGGGTTTTTTTTTAATGTAAGAGCACTTAAAAGATTGTTTAAACTGTAATCATGTTATAGGGTACTACTGGGAATTAATAGGCACATCTAAACTAAGAAACCCATTACACTAATACGTTCACCTTTGAAATTACAAATACATAGAAGACGAATCTTGGAAAAATATATTAATTTATTAACAGACCACAACACTCTTTCGAACAACGTTATTTAGTTACATACTTAATTTATATATATTATATACTGATTCATTCTTAATGGTGCCAACTAGTTCCAATGTCTAAAATACTTTCATTTACAACTCTACCTACCGGAAGAAAAGACTTTACAGAACCAGATTATCCATTTTAATTAGTTCTCAACATTTGTACATGAAAAAAAACCACATTGTAAATTTTTTTAAACTCCAAAAGAACTGTAGAATTATCCCAAATATTTATTTTAGTCCACGAATGTAGCACTACAAGAGTAGTAGCTCATAGTGCTACAATCGTTCTCTAAAATGGTGTCCAGGGCACGGTTGTATAAAATGCTCCACATCATTAAACCTCCATTAACTAATGCAGCATTACGTTAGCATTAAAAGTAAGTGTAGGAATGATGCTAATGACGTCATTAGTTCATGGCACTTTCATACAACCGGGCCCAGAACTCTCATATCGGACATGACGTAGCGCTAGTATAAGGTAAACTAAATTACAACCTTAGCTATAGACTACTAGCACACAGTTCCTAAGGTTAGAGTAAGGGCAACTGTTTCGTACAGAAAAACCCAGTTTCTTAAAAGTACTTCTAACTGTGAATGCATCATATTTTCCTCCTCAAACAAGATTATTACTTTACATGTCCACTGACAATAACATGGATCTCTATTATATTAACGGCGGCACTGTCCTATTACAGATACATGAATAATGAATCAGACCGCGTGCGCTTCCAATAATTTTGAGTGCCTTCCCAGGACGCTCCATATCAAATCAAATCCCAATTGTGAGGCGAGTGATCAGAATAATGCGGCCGACATAATGAGGTCAACTAGATTTGTGGCATACATAATAGTTAAAATCAACGAAATTCGTCGCCTCCCATCACTTGATCGGTCTGGCTATATTACTGCGCATCAATTCATGAACATCTCCTGCACTGTGCTGACAAAGAGTTGAAAAGGGCAGATCAACAGTAGTACCACGACGTGGGAGTTTCTCACAACAACACAGCACATTGGGAGAGAACACACTGGGGGAAGAACTCGACCTCCACCACTATCACCACCGATTGCCAAAACTTACCATTATCGGCACCATTACCGCGAACCAATCAGGAACAGATGTTGAGGAGGTATCAACGGTTAACGTCGGCCGAGCACTCTCTTACCCCCCCTCGTCAGCGCCACCTACACCGCGGATCTCCCGGTCTCGAGACCGTCCCTGGCCAATTTCCGAGCGTAATCCGCCCAGGCACCGAATAGCGTACTCCAGCCTAGAGGTATACCCACGGACCTGGCCGTTATCACTGTCCAATAACAAGACATGCGCATAATGACCCAAGTGGTTGTGTGTGTCTGTCCCCGGCACCACCGCACTCCGGCACAGCGAGTGTTAACAGCGAGGATTTCGTGAAGGCTAACTACATGCAATGAGACACTTGTTCAGTAGGCAGTAATGAGACGGCACCACTAGGAAGGAAAAGACATGATACTATATTTGGTGGTACTGACACGACCAAGGATCAGAAGGTGGAATGGGTTTTGGGAAATAGTAGCCATCGATGTCCAAGTGATACACCAGAGACGTCATCGTTATCGGCTCTGTATACAGGACAGTTGAAGGATGAGCGAGTGATTATGGAGTTTAATGTCGCTGCGGGAATCAGGTGAAGAAGGCGACACCAATACGGGTTCCAACAACAACATTGGTGCCAAACCTGTGTCCAACACCAATACCACTCAACATGCGTGTATCAAACACCAATACCACTCAAACATGCGTGTATCAAACACCAATATCACTCAAACATGTGTGTATCCAACAAGAAATACTAGCCAAACCTGTGTGCATATAATAGTCAAAATCTACAATGCCAATATGACCACCTAAGGTAATAACTAAGCCACCTAGTTGAAGTTCAGTCTATAGCTTCAGATGAAGCATGTGCTAGCCCTCAGGTCTTCATCAGCGACTCTCAATCAGCAGTATCGCCCTTATTCTCACACCTTTCCAATTTCTCTTCCTTGTAGCCTGAAGCTGTTCTCAAAAAACAAGATCCAAATTTCTAAAGAAAAAGAAATCTGGACTACGGTACTTGATCATAAATAAATCGTTTTGCCCTCTGACCTTCTGAGCGTTTAATCAAGAAGTCGCATTTACCACATCCAATCTCGAGACGGAATTAATAAATGAGAAATCGTCGCCACTCGTTTCAAAACTTAATGTACTTGTCGCAGTTGCATTGAAACCCGCCGACGCAGTCGTGAATTATTTGACAATCTTGCGAGAGCAAACTCTCCCTTTGGCGTGACAAGCCTCGATCTCCCAACCGAGCCTCGCGCAAACGTACAAACGACAACCTCACAAAACGATTGTCTAGGCAAAGACTGCGTGGGGGGCGTTATTCCTTCCCCGCTGTCCATTCATACAATATTAATCCTGTATTGCCATGGCGTAATCAATGAGGGGAGATCCGTGGGTTCACATATTGATTGACGGGCTGTTCGGTATCCCTCCTGACAGTGGGTCCAATGGTACTGGGCCGTGCCACCCAGTGCTACAACGTATCAATACATCCACGCCACCAGCGGTCCAAGACGTGTATCTCGTATCATCAGAACATCCATAAGCATCTAGACATGGTGGAGCGGATCTGAAAACCTTTCCCAATGCATGAATTAAAGTAGAGTAGGATTTGGGTGAAAACAATTCCATCGAAATATGAAGAATTCTGGTAAAATGACATTAACCTTCTCCCTGTTGAATAAAATCAAAGTGTTCTATTTCAGCATGTGATCAGGCAACTTAAGTCACCTTCAGCAGGGAGAGAGTTAAAGAAGTTGAAGTTTAATCAAAATGTAAGGTAGACAGCAGAATAATTTAAGCATTGCAATGATGTCGTAGTGAGGAAACCAGTAGTACAACAACCAATAGTACAACAACCAATAGTACAACAACCAATAGTACAACAACCAATAGTACAACATCAGCAATGTATGGTACAGATATGGTGTTATTTCCAAGCATTTCAATGATGCCACAATGAACCAACAGGGCAACAACATATCCAGCAATGTCTGGTGTAAATTAACTAAAGGTAATAACTACATAGTCTTCATTAACAGAATTTAAGAATATTGTCTGCTCAGGAAAAACTGAAACTACAACGTCCTGTTGTCTTCAATGCCTCCATCCCAAAGGACATACGTTCAACAGATACTTAGTAAACAATTATCTAGTTCCTGTGGGTATCGGTTCGAAGACTTAGCTCACTGATAAACTGTCCTTACTGTAAGCACTATGATATCATTAAGAGCTGATAAATATTTCATATCAAATTTCTTTCCCACTAATATAATCATACACAGCAGTGAAGATATGCATCTACAGGTTTTATCAGATTTGTCAGGATCAATAACGATATTCATTACTCAGACTAATCAGTTTATTATTAATTTATGAAGCATGATATACTTATGGTTTCACGCATATGCATATATTGATTTAATATGGAGAGTTTCATATATATTGTATAGCTTGTTTTCCATTTCCTATTCTCAACTGTACTGGGGAGAAAGATCAATAAATACTATCCTTAATTCTTGTTTGCAAATTAACTTTCCATAATATTGTACTTGTATAACATTTTAAAGGGAAATAAATATTGTTCAAACCATACTGTCTGTTTACACTTTGCTGTTATAGAAAATGTACCAGGTTCCACTATCAATGGCATCAGGGACAACTGGAAAATGTACTAAATGAAACTGTGACAAAGGTAGAAAGAGGTACCAAGAGGTACCATGGCAAAGGCACCAATAGGCAGAGCTGCCAACCCCAAAGCGAAGGTGAGAGTAGCATTCTGGACCAACTGAGAGTAGCAAATGCAATTTGAGAGTA
>JAUTBZ010164009.1:0-10774 GCA_032361785.1 Lepetodrilus galriftensis | reverse complement strand
TCCCGCTTTATCATTAATGGCAAGCTGGTTCAACAGCCAGACGCAGTGACTGTCCCTATCAAGGCGCAGGACTAATAGTTGTCATTATCTACTCTGATAAAGGTAGACAGATATTTGTCAACAACTCATTGGGTGGTAATAGTTTGGGGTTATTGAGATATTCCTCAAAGACTGGTTTGTCAGCAGGCTGTTCCCCACTTTGGGGTAACCAATTTCCATATAGCCATTGATACGCTTTTGCTAGTTCGGCATAAGCTCCTTTATGATGGAGTACAGCGTAACGTCCACCTGCTATTATGATTTTTTGAAAACGCTTGTCACTTAATTTATAGTCACTTGCTAGAACCAACCCAGCATCTGAACGCAAATGTTCGACATCCACAGCATTAGGATCGTCATAATACAAACCGACCATCCGCGTTTCAGGTTTCATTAAGTCTTGAGAAGATGCCCAAATATACAGTTGTTCAAAGGCCTTGCCAATTTCCATATAAGATCCTGTGTGGTGCAACGCAACTATTGGCATTGGCTCAATTGTTTCGATTGTTACATTAAACATAGCAGTATGCTCCATTTGTTCAGGATCATAAGAATAGGCTTCAACGGATTCTTTGCGATAGGTAACTGGGGGCATGTCATAGATCATGCGGAAGGCTCTGTTAAAGGATTCCACACTGCTATAACCTGCCTTTCGTGCAATCAGGTCAACACTGACTTGGCCATAAAGTAGTTCTCCAGCTGCACGATGTAGTCTTAATCTTCGCACTGTTTGCATAGCACTATCACCTGTTAAGCTGCGATAAATTCTGTGCCAGTGATACTGGGAAAAACAAGCTACTTCTGCAAGGACAGCCATATCAAGTTCATCATCAAGATGCTCATATATATAAGCCACCACTCGGTTGATGCGTTTCTCATAATCCAATAATGTTTGTTTTTTGGTCATGTCGCTACAGTATCAACTTCTCAATTGATAAGTCCTGCTATTTTCATGACTGTAAGTGTCATTCGCTCAAAACGCTAAGATAGTAGGCTTGTTCAGGATAGGATGGTTATGCATTAGGCACTGCTGTCCCGTTTAAAATTAAGGCTATGCTGACACGTCCTAAGGGTGACTGTATTGAGAAGACTTTATAAAATTGAGATACAAATTTCACATCCTCTTTTTTCCACGTTTTTCAATCTTTACGTTATAAAATCACCTCTATTCTTGTCATCCCAAGACGCAAGATCTTGGGATCCACTCCGTGAAGTTTGCCCTAACAAACCTGCCCCTGTTATAAGAATAACGCCTTCAGCCTGGATTGCAAGATCTGCGTCTTGCAATGACAAAATTGGGAGTTCGTTGTGTTATATTATGCCAAGTTGTAATTCTTCAGAAATAAGTCAGACAGCAGTCGCTCAAGGCTGAAATGGCAAGGCATTCGCAGGTTTGGGGGTTCATAAGTTCGGACATTTCTATCTGCAACTGAGGTCAAGTTTAAAACCACAAAAAAGGCGATGACACAATGTCACCGCCTCCAAAAACTATCCGTTGTTACAGAGCCGCTAGCAAGCTTTCTGCGCTAGAAACATCTAGGCCAGTATCTTTTTCAACATTTAGCACCTTGACCACGCCATCATCAACCACCATTGCAAATCGCTGAGACCGCAAACCAAGGCCGCCGCCTGTCAGATCAAGATCAAGGCCGATTGCCTTAGCAAATTCACCGTTGCCATCAGCGAGAAATGCAATCTTGCCATCTGAGCCAGTTGCCTTTGACCAAGCGCCCATCACAAAAACATCATTGACTGCCAAACAGGCAACCTCATCAATACCTTTTGCCTTCAACTCATCCATCTTTGCCAAATAACCTGGCACATGGTCATTATGGCAGGTCGGCGTAAACGCGCCAGGCACTGAGAACAGAGCCACTTTTTTGCCTGAGAAAAAGTCAGAACCAGATACATCTTCAGGACCAGAACTGCCCATCACTTTAAACATTGCATCTGGCAGTTTATCACCTACTGAAATTGTCATATCACTCACCCCTTAAATAAAAAACTTATACCTGATTAAAATTGTCAGGAATTATATTAAGCTATAGCCTGTTTGACCCCAGGACGCACTAACGTTTTGTTGTTTTGCTCTAAAATATGGTATTTCTAGACATTTGATAAGAAAATCAGCCCAACACCCTACTTTGCCAAACACTGTAATATTCCTTGCGTAATATTACCACTTGTCTTGTTCCTGCATGAAACTGCATACTTTATTGATAATACGCTATTTTCCCTTCGTAAAACAGCTAAGGAATTTAAGTTCATGGGACTTGATGCTCATAATGCCACCTTACAAATGATTTTTACCCAACCAGCCCAGCTCCAGGTTGCCCGCTACCAACGCCATTATGAATGGACTAGGAATGAAATGGGACAATTGCTGAGCGACCTACTGGGCAGCTACAACCTTCAAAAGACTGACCCTAGTCATGAATATTTTATTGGAAATTTCGTCCTGCATGACAAATCCCAAAACGAGATTGAAATTATTGATGGCCAGCAAAGGCTGACCTCCTTTGCCATTATGTTTGCAGTCCTGCGCGACCTTACTGAGAATAAAGAACAAGCCGATTTTATTGACAGCTATATTACCAACCCTTATCTAATGGAGGACAAAAATCCCCAGCCCCGCTTGTTCTTGCGGAGGGGAGATAATGGATATTTTGAACAGTTGGTCACCACACGCGGCAGCACGTATGACCTAGAGCAGGGCTCTGACAAAAAGAAATATGACAGTTATTACAGGATAGCCGAAAATTCAGCCCTGGTACGCCAGCAAATTCTGGCCTCCCTGACACCAGAGGACTATGCCCCCTTCTTTGCCTTCATCACCCAAAAATGCCGCGTCATCCTGATAACAGTTGATAATGAAGATGATGCTATCCGTATCTTCAAGACCATGAACAGCCGAGGCCGCCTGCTAATGGCTGAGGATATTTTACGGGTTGACTGGATTTATTACGCTGTAGAAGACAGTGCCGAACGCGATCGACTGCTGGAACAATGGCGGCAGATGGAGCGCACAATTGGCGGCCAGAATTGGATGCCCCGCTTTATTGAGCAGATGCGCCTCAGACGCATGAAGGGGCAAGCCGCCAAAGACAGCCTGCAACGTGAAATTGTCAATAGCTTTGCATCTCCAGATGAGGCCAAGTCCTATCTTGAAAATGATCTGGCATTGCAATCAAAAGTATACCGTGAAATGGCGGTCAACAAGCGTATAAAGAAAATTGTCAACGGCACGATTAAAAAACAGGTTAATTATATCTGTCGCTCCTTGGCTCTGGTTGATTTTGCAGAATGGATTCCTATTGCCATGATGCTGATTGAACGCTACGAACTGGCTGACCCTGAAGCCTTGCTGTCGCGCCTCAAGTCGCTTGACCGTCTGTCCTGGTTCTATTATCTGAAACATGATGACATTAATATCCATCTCGACAGGCAAAAACGCTTTGGCAAAATTATTGCTCATATGATGGAAACCACAGAGTTTAATGACGATCTATGGGAATTCCAGCTCCAAGCCAAGGAAAAAGCCGAAATGCGCGGCTTTGTTTCAGGGCGGATTGATCCCAAATGGGTTCCCCTGAAAAACCTGCTGGTCAGGATTGAGTATTCCCAACAACCAGACAGATTGCTTTATCACCTCAGAGGCCTGACAATTGAACATATATTGCCAGTTAACCCAGTAAAAGAACAATATTGGTATAACCAGTTTGGCGGCATGAAACAGGTGACGGAGAATACAGAAATGATCGGCAACCTTTGCCTAGTGCCTTATGAGGTCAATAAAGAAATGGGCAACAAGGCCTACAGGATCAAGCAGCGTATCATGCGCAGGGAGAAACTGGTCTATAGTACCTGCATGACCCGAAGCTTTGACCAGGATAACTGGACTCCCAAAACCATCAAGGCTCGAACCTCAGAGATCTTAAGCAAGTTCTGTGATGAGTTTGACATTAGCGTTAGGCAAAAGGCTCTGGCCTAATTCCTCTTATGGTGGTGAGCATCTTCCTTGATGCTCACATACTTTAACCCAGACAAGCCGATAAGACTTGTCTTCATGATGCTCTCTATCACCACCATTAACCATTCCGTGACTTAATAGTGTCAGAGACAATTGAAACAACCTTTTTCAAACTTTGAGGCATTCTTTTGGAAGCCAGCCTGTTTTTCATAGTCTTCGCCATTGGACGGATATTTTGCAGAATGCCCCGCAAATAAAACTCTCCCTTTAGTGAAAATGGTACACCAAAGTCAACAATTTCCTCAGTCTTGTTGGCTGTCAAATATTTATAAGCATCATCTGGCGGCAACAAATCAATTGTCCTGATCCCTTGTTGATACAGGGCGCGAAAGGTATCTTCCATCTGTAATTTTCCTGGAGAATATTTCCCATAAGCCATGTCATAGACCCCTAAATGGGACACATAATAGTCTCCCTGACGAAGCCCTATCTCAATGGCTATCGGCTTTCCTTTGCAGGACAGTACTGAAACCAGCATCCCTGGGTAGTTTTCCCTTGCCAGACCTGCAAAAAAGCTTTCCATTTTACCGGTTGCAAAAGCAGAAGAATAGATATTGCCCTGCTTCAGGTTTTGTTCCTTCATCCTCAAGGCAATACGAACGAATTTTTCAGCCTGGTCATCATCCCCCGCAATCATCATGAATGAAAGCTCACCTTCATCCTGGCTAAATTTGCGACGCAAACGGCGCTCCTGTTTCCTTGCACTTTTGGAACGGCTTTTCTGGTAAAGCTCAAAAGAGGGATAGGCTGACAGGTCGATAGCTGGCGCAGCATGACGGCCATATTGCAAAGCCTTTTCGGCCTGAAAAGCCTCTGACAAAGGAGAATTTCCAAGTACCCCTGGCAATATCAGAACATCAACAGCAAGAGTCTTTTTGATAATAGCAAAAGCCTCCCTGACCAACACTCCCAGCTCAAGCGTTGTATCATAAAGCACAGAGCCATACTGGCTCACGGGGTCACCAATCCAGCGCAATTGCTGAACACCGAACCGTTTGCAGCTCAAAAGCGGTAGGATAAAAACAACCGCGCCCTCTAGTCGGCCAACAATAATCTGTAACTGTCCCTCATAGGCTGACAAGTCTTCAAAGAAAGTCTCATACCAAATACGGTTCCATTCAAATGTCAGGAAAATATTTTGAGGGTCTTGGTTTTGAGAGTATAGGGCTGACCACTCCTGCTCCAGATTTAGAAAAGCAGTTTCGTCCCTAATGATTTCAAATTGAATAATAGGCTGGGCTACTAGTTTCATAATGATACTCTTTAATGATAAAAGGCTTTCGTTTCGACTTCGTTAGCCAATACGTTGCAATTTTGATGCCCGCTTTTTACATCTTGTTAAGAAGTGTAAACAAACGTTTATAAAGGTTACCAAAAGATAAACCGCACTCTTCCCCTCAAGCTCAGCTATTATCCCTGATAAATAGGCTGCTGCTCCCCTTGAGGAATCTTGATAATTTCTCCTACATTTTCGGGATCAAGCTTGAATTGCATCATTATGTCCCGCTCCTTGACCCGAAACAGCCCCCCTTTCTTCACAGCTCCTGCTATGGCGCATTTTGCCAGAGCCGAAAGGCCTTCACTGCGTAACGCCCCTGGAACGAGCCCTAGCTTGCGGCGCATCAATCCGTTTGTATAGGTCACTCCATAGCGTTTCATGCTTGTTGGGGTATAATATTCCGATGTAATAGAGACATTTAAACCTTCAAGATTGTCAACGCGGTGGGGTGCATTATGCGGCCAGGTGATCGCCTCACCAGGATGAAGCGTAACCGCCTTTGCCGTCTTGTCCCATTCAGGATCATACGGAATTTCCTCTTCTGTCTCACGCAAGATGATGCCTTCCAAGACCTTGTCAGGCAACTGGGTCTTATCGTCAGCATCATAGAGCCAGATCTTTTTTGTGCCGCGTATATGCCAAAGAGCCACCATAGGAACATCAGCATGATAAAGCACCCGCGCGCCAGGAGAAGAAATAAGGATGCTGGAAGCATGACGGGACGACTTTAAAGCTGGATTTTCTTTTTCCAGCGCAGAAAACCCCTTCCCAACAAGCTTGGCATATTCAGGGGCATTCAGGTCAAACCTGCGTAAATTAAGCCAGAACCGTCCCTTTTTAATCGCCTCAAGCACATGCTTGCCAGACATCTTGCCAAATCCTCCATTAAACCATTCAGGCTTGCTGCCTTTTGGTGTCATGGTGGTCAACACATAATATTCACGCGGGTAGTTCTCAATCAGCTCAACCAGCTTCTCATCCGTAAACAGACCTGATTCCAGAAAATTATGCTGAAAACCAGTAATTTTCGTCCCCAGTCCGCTGCTGTTGTTTTCTGGAAATGAAACAGTCGTCCTAAAATTCTTCTGAAATGACATGGCGTTTTTCCTGACCTTAAGAAAAGATGATTACTGAAGATTAAAATAATCTTAGGACTTTGGAAAAGACAGCTATTCTGACACCTATAGTTAAGTAAATATTAACGAATAGCCACAGAGTGAAAGACTTAATACCGCCCCTTTCCTAGCGAATTATTGAAACTCAAAGATCAATTTTAGGGAATTTCACAAGGACTATTTTATGCTATTTTCAGCACAGGCCAAACTGACTAAATTGAACCCGTTAGCGGGTCAAACTTACGCAAGACTCCTGCACCTTGCGGTTCTCACATTGTCAGGCTTTATCTTCTGTGGGACAGTCTCATATGCTGGATATGGCAGCTTCAGTTCCATTGACTATTATGATGAAACAACAGGATATTATTACAAGTCCGTCCAAGCCAAGGCGCAAAAGGGCGGTTTTCTCAGCTCAAAGTCTCCACGAAACCATATTTCCAATCTGTTTCTATATGACCCAGCAACACAAAAATCTCGGCTTCTTTTTCCAGCGCAAGCTAAGGACAGGCATATCAGCTTTGTGGTTCATGAACGGAAATATATCTCCAAAATCGCCATAAACAAGGAGAAGTTCTTTGAGTTTTATAACTATGGCAGGCTCAGTATTCAGAATAACCAAGACCTGAAACAACGCCCACTGCGTGACCATATGCTGGTTGGTGTTTACCTGCCCAAAAGCAAGCAGACAGAATTGTGGCTCAGTAAGAAAGACGGCACAGACCTGAAAAAGCTGATTACCCCACCGCAGGGTTCCAGCTGGCATATTGACCTGAAAGCCAATAAGATAAGAGTTTTTAGCCCCGATGCGCAAAAGGGCTTTATCGTCACCAATTTTGATTGGTAATCCCGCTCAACCACATTTAACAGTCTTGGTCACACTCTCGTTGTCATACTGGCGCTGTCATACTGGCTCTATTTCTCAGAGGGTTTCCCGACCCTCTGGCCAAAACTCTTTCTGGCCTGCGCCGCTTTTTGACCCATTTTCTTCAACGCGCCCTTACCGCCATTGGCAGCCAATACGGCTGTCCCAATAATCCCAAGGTGCAACTCTTCAATCAATCTTTTCCGCGCGTCATCGGGAGAAGGTTTCTCAGCGTCTCTCTTCCCTGAATTTGTCCCTGTATTCAGATACACTTCTGGATAATCTTCAGGCTTCATCTTGTCTGCAAAATGAGCCGTCTTGATAATGAAATCATCCCATGACAAAGGCTTCTTGACAGGCTTGCCCTGCGTCCTATTCTTCGGCGTTTTCAAAGCCAGGTCTGCTTCATTCATCTCATAACCCGCTAAGGACTTGATAGAGCCAACCCTTTCCATAATAGGAGGGTGCGCCAAAAACATGCCCTGCTTTAGCGGAGACGCGATACACATCCCAGCCATGTTTTTTGGCATAGAGCGCATAACAGACCGCCCCTCAATCTTAAGCAATGCCCGCACCAGAGCTTCTGGGTCATGGGTCAGTTCAGCCGCCCCAATATCCGCTATAAACTCTCTTCTGCGGGAGACATAGGCCTTAACCGCCTTGGAAATGAGAGAGCCGACCATTGCAAACACACTAAGCAAGGCAACCAGCGCCACCAAGATCACAGAAGGCGCACCAATAAACATCATGCCTGCACCAAGATTAGCCTGACCTTGTCCCCAATCGTCCTTCAGGCTTGCCCGAGTAAGGTCAATCTCATGCTTAGAGGGTTTATTCGTCTCTGGAAGGAAAAAGCTGGCCAACAAAGATAAAATTGTCTCAAACAGCCCTGCAAATAGGGTAATCACCATCATCAGGCGAACATCGTTATTTTCAATATGGCTTATCTCATGAGCAAGGACAGCCTCCAATTCTTTATCGTCAAGTTCATAGAGCAGTCCCCGCGTAACTGTAATGCCATAGTTCTTTTTGCTGATCCCAGTGGCAAAACTGTTCATAGCCTCTGTTTCAATAATTGACAGTTTGGGCATTTCCATACCCCTGCTGATCGCCAAGTTCTCAACCAGGTTATAAAGCCTCGGTTCATCCTTACGAACAGTTAGCATAGAGCCTGTCGCTGTCCTGATAATATTCTCACCAAACACCCAGGCGGTAAGATACCAGTAAAACACCACCAGCAAGATGACATGCCACCAGTCAAGCGTCAGCTGAAATGCCATCTGACCATAATCCAGAAAAGAGACAGACTCTAATGCCATCTCTCCTTTAGGAAAAAGCAACAAATAGCTTTCTGGAAAAATCACAAAACTAAAGAAGATAAGGCTTGTCACCAGCCCAACCAGGGTTAAGGGCAAGACACCTAGCATCACCACGGACAGAATATTATTATTCCATTTATGTGTTTTTAGGCCGACGGCTTCAAATGCCATACTATTTTTCTCCCTTATCATTGTAATTTTTTCTACGGCCAAAACCTTTCCTCGCCCCTGCGAGAATGCTGCCTGTTTCAAGGCCATCCTCTAAAGACTGGCTCCAACCAGCGGCAGGTTTATCAGAACCAGAAGAATCCTTGCCTTGTATAGGCTGAACGGCATAATCCTCAGGGGACAAGCCATGGCCGCCAAATGTCTTCAGAGCCTCAATACGGCTTGCAATGGAAGGATGCGTTTCCCACATTTGGCTTTGACTTACTGGTGAGATACACATCTCAGAAACCACTCCAAATTGTTGCGGCATTTCAGAACGGCCTTCAATCTTGAGCAACGCACTTATCATCGACTCAGGCTTTCGGGTCATTATCGCAGCACTCGCATCGGCGACATATTCACGTTTGCGCGAAATATAGAGGCTAGCCAGAGTAGGGACTATCGAAGCGACCTTACACAAAACGGCCAAAGCAAAGGAAATAATCGCGGCTGGTCCAAACCAAAACAACAAGCCGATACCCTTAGCTCCTTGCTTGCTGACCATATTCATGCTTGCTGTCCCCATGCTCTTAAACTTAAGGTAAAGCGTATTAAAAATACCTGCAAAGGTCGTTATCACCATCATCAGGCGGACATCATGGTTTTCGATATGGCTCAATTCATGAGCCATGACAGCGGAGAGTTCGTCATCATCCAAACTATTGACCAACCCGCTGGTCACAATCACACAATAACTCTTTTCATTAATGCCTGAGGCAAAGGCATTTCTGGCCTCTGTATTAAGAATGAACAGTGCGGGCATAGGCATTCCCCTGATCATAGCCAGGTTTTCAAGAAGATTGTAAACTCTCGGATTCTTCTGTCGCAAAATACGGCGCGCCCCTGTCACACCTTGTATAAGGTCAATATTAAAGAACCAAGCATAGGCATACCAAAGACCAACCAAAATCCATACGGTGGGCATCACATCCATCATCTTGCTATAAGAGCCCACCACCCCCCAAACAATGAGCATCAAGCTCAAAGGCAAGGAAAACAGCATGACTACTGATAATATATTATTATTCCAAATATGCGTTTTAAGACCAACGCTTTTTATATTCGTTTCATCCAAATCCATCAGTTTTCCCCTAATCTCACTTTAATATACGGCTTATCTCTGGCCAAAAGTCTTTCGCGGTGGCGTCGGCAGATCAGCCCATGAATCCATCGACCGCTTCACCCTAGCCGCAACCTTCTTCGCCTTAACAGGCGTCTTGGCAGCGGCTTTTGTGACAGGCTTAGAAACCGCTGTTTGCGGCGCAACTTTAGAAGCTGTGCTTTCAGTTCCCCAAGGATCAGCTAGCCGAGCTGCCTTTTGGGCAGGGGCTGTTTGCCCTGATTGCTCTGTTTGCGCTGTCAGTCCCATAGAACCAGGCTTGCCCTTTGGCCTGCTTCCAAAAGTTTTTCCAGCCTGCTGCCCCATCTCTGCCAGCGTTCCTGTCAAGATCGCGCCAGTCACTGGGTTGTCCCAAATATCATTGACCTGCTGATTTGGTGTATTCTGCCTGACAGGCTGTTCAACCACCTCTTTCTCAGGATATTTGATCGCATAATCCGACTCATCCAGGCCATATCCAGCAAATGCTTTTAGGGCATCAATACGACTATCTGTCGAAGGATGTGTTGACCATAGCTCCCGCAAAGACGTTGGCGAAATACACATTTCAGCAACAGCTGATGGCATTTGCGGCATTTCAGAATGGCCTTCAATCTTACGCAAAGCGCGGATCATCGCATCTGGCCGACCTGTCAGTTCAGCCGCGCCAGCATCCGCCATAAATTCTCGCCGACGAGACACATAAAGCTTAACAAGATTGGTGATAACCGAAGCCAAGAACACCACAACCATCATGCCCAAAATGAATAGAATAAGCCGCCCGCCATCGCGGTTACGGCTATGAGAACTAATGCCATAGCCCG
>JAUTBZ010163998.1:0-10775 GCA_032361785.1 Lepetodrilus galriftensis | reverse complement strand
CACTGGCACAAATATTGCAACGTCTAGATAATTAATAAATAGTAATATAAATATTAAAATATTGATAACTAGTGGAATAAGTAATAAGTACTACTAATAATAATACTATAATAAAATTTAAAAATAAATAATAATAATAATAATAATAATAATAATAATAATAATAAAAATAATAATAATAATAATAAAATAATAATAATAATAATAATAATAATAATAATAATAATAATAATAATAATAATATAGCCTACTATTAGTGCCAATATATCCATTGAAAAGAACACGGGCTGACATCTGACATTGATATGCAAGATATGGGCAGCTATCTGAGACAAGCAGATTGCCAGGAAGCTGAGCATCTATAGCAGTAGACTACATGAGAGAGCTGGACGTTGGTACCGGTAGTACAGATGGAAGGTACAGGTATACTACATAGGGAAGGTACAGGTAGTACAGATGGAAGGTACAGGTATAGTACAGATGGAAGGTACAGGTATAGTACAGAGGGCCTACAGAGGGAAGTATGGCACTGAGTGGAATGCCTGCCATACTGTTACCACGCCAGCTACACGAGTCAGCGCGTAGTTCCGCCAAGATGTTATTCCAATGAAATATAAAGACTTTGTTGTTTGCCGGCTTTTGTGGAATAACAATTCTAACAAACCTGTTTCTCTTTTGGAGAGCTTTGAAGATTGCAGCTAATGCTGTGCGAAGCTACCTCCAAATCCGGCGGTAACACATCTACTGGGATCGTCTCACCTTTCTCAAACACACCTATATGTTACCTACAACACACGTGGAGTCGGCTTCCTCTATCATATCACCATCATTGATACCGTACGCGGGTTTAGATGGAGAACAAACAGCCTGGATATCTTGTAGGAAAGGAAGCGGTGTTTCGGCTTAATGTACAAATAGAATTTGAATGGAACACTGGATGGGGATGAACAGTATAGTGGTGCTAGATTCCTCGCATATCAGAGTTGGCGAAGACGTGTGTGTATACGGTGGGCGGAGAACATACCTTGATTAATTATTACAGTGCCTTCCTTCAGGTGATAGTGAGCTATGTATGATGCCTTTACGCCAGATCTTCACCGCATGTGGAGCAGGTTTCCATCATGAGGTAGAAAAACTAGATTCGAACTAGAATATTCGGGTTTGGAGTAGCATGTGCAAGGCATCTCGGGAAATAAAGTCGTATATATATATGTAAATATTTAGTGCGAATATAAAGAGAGATACTTTGACATATAGAAACAGTTTATGTCTACATGGTAGCGTGTATATTGTTAAAGAAAGGTCAAGGTGACATTAAGTACCCCCTTCTACCGTGGCCAACTTTCACGAAGCAACTGTAACGATACGTTGCAATACCCGTTGTTATGAAATCATTTCCTAAGTGCATTAAAATAAACAAGGACTATATAATCAGTTAATGTCTAATATATGTTTTGGCCCGGAAGTAATTAATTAACAAATGCAACATTTACTTGTAACATACCACTTCAGGCTAGAGTTTAGGAAATTGTAAAACTCGGCAAAAATAGCACTAAACAAGAGTAAAACAGACTCTTCTCCATCTACGAATAGCATTAGTGTTGTCTTTTACAGTTCATTTAGTTTATGGATTCAGCTGATCAGCAACAAATGGAATTAGGATCTATGTTATTGTAGTTTTAACTTTTTATTTCGCTAACCATAACTCAAAAGTCTCCCCAGTTGGTATTCAGAATGCATATACAAGGTACGCGGCGAGAATAACACAAGATAAGGTATTACCTATAGGAGAGTAATGGT
Organism: Lepetodrilus galriftensis; assembly: GCA_032361785.1. Taxonomy (NCBI): domain Eukaryota; kingdom Metazoa; phylum Mollusca; class Gastropoda; order Lepetellida; family Lepetodrilidae; genus Lepetodrilus; species Lepetodrilus galriftensis. The sequence continues at coordinate 8,975 of JAUTBZ010163998.1, read as the reverse complement.
AAAAGAAAAATACACAGTTTTATTGAGTTGAACTAAGCGCATGCTTGATCTACAGTTGGTCGTTAAGCGAAAAAATTACATTTCCACTATTCATGCCAAAGTTTCTTTTTAAAAAACATCACATAAACCTTTTCGCATTAGTGGATGGTGCATATTATTTAATATATGCAAATGAAAAAGAAAATGAAAAAAGCCCAACTAAACCAAATAAAAAATAATTGAAAATTCGTGTTCTGCTTTGTGTTCATTGCAGGATCGTTTAGGAATTCACGTTGGAGGCTACCGGAATTCATAGTGCATCGACGTCTAGCGGAAACACCTTTAAACCTAGCGGAATTTCATCCTAAAACCCCAGAATGTGAATATATGTATCACACATACACGTACAACATAGCATACACTAATATGTATTTGTAATTTACATTTCAGCCGGTTACCAATGGATCGTTCAACTTCAGAATTCCTCATATTATTTCACAAGCATGTGGTTGGAAACCAACCGGAAGTTGAAAAGAAACATGTTCATCATGTTTCCAGGATACGGAAATTTAGTGTTTTCTTGCTGTTATGATTAAACCTATAACAACATGCTGTTGGAAGTTCTGAACACATGCTGATTTCTTGAGAGAGTTTGGTCTGGTCTGAGAAACATGCCAACACAATTTGGTAACATTATTCTCTAAATAAATATCGTTGTTATATAATCTACAGTATGTGTGTAAAACAATGAAACATTATTTGTGTTAGCCATTTACCTATATCAATGTTATTGTGGGAATATTTACTACATGTTATTGATTTTAAAACGACTACAATGTTTAGTACGCACGGTGCTTTGAAATCATAGCTAATTGATGGGAGAAAATGGAAATTGAACACTTTAATGTTATGAAGTGTCACTTTCAAGGAATACTCTGTAATGTTACACCTTGAAAATCCAATATAGAAATGCAATATTTATACAAACGCGAAACGTGTAGGTGATTCACAAAAGTGATGCTCCGGGGAGATTCCAATACGTTCTATAGTAATGAGAACAGATATAGATCTACATTTGATATTTCAGATGCCTTAGAACGTGTTCATATGTCCACGGGGTGTGTGATGAGACACTTATCGTCAGCGGTCAGATATTAATAATATATACAGAGGACAACTGCCATGTTACATTGAGAAACAGGAATAATTTTATTATTTAATCAAGTGTAAGAAATATATGTCATTTCTGGATAAACGAGTGTTGAAAGTCGTTGAAAACAAAAGTACCATGCACAATTATTGAGTTAATATCTATTTTAAACCATCGAGCTTATGTGAAATGCAAGTTCAATCTACCGTGGGAACATATCTTACAAATAATACGTATAATTTAATGTATATTTATACAAGCTTTTAGCGACTGGTATCTGATTAACACTATTTGGTTCTCTTGCTTACTTAAGTATGTTCTGGTATTTTGGTAAGCGGAACAACGCTACGATCAACAGGAACGACTAATATTATAAGACGATTACACAATTGCACATGAATGTGTCTTTCCAACCGTCCATAGCCGTAGGTCTGCAATGCCATGAGGTATTACAAGACAGGTATACCGCTTGTAATTGAGCAGTCTGGAGGCATGCACGTGTAATGGATCCCTCCAATCTGGCTCAGCCTTCAGTGTATCATACGGCGATGTGTTACCTTTAGAAAAACCTCCACTCGGGGTAGTCTTCATTACCCCCTGTCCATCCTCACATTACAGGTCCCGCTGTGGTGCAGATGCTGACATGGAACTGTCAATTAGGTAGACTGAATGAGGAGGGGAGCTAACTCAGCTAATCACTGATGTAGGCATCTTATGACAAGTCTACAGCTAGGACATGGAACAAGGCACTCGTGTTTGCGAGTTTTACAAATGTAGTTGGTGTTTTTTTCCATTCCTGCAAGCTAATCTGCGCGCTCCCTGCATTCCAAGAAGCGTAATTAAAGGCTCAAACCACATCCCCGGGTGAGACCCGTTCAAATTAGTTCAGCATAACGAAAAGCAGACATTTGTGTTTGTTGGATTTTTTTATCATGGTTACTTGAGAAAACAAAACTGCAACTTACATCATTTTAAACGTTATAAGCGATTCAATTTGGCAACAGAACGCTCATGAAACTCTCCGTCGGGGGAGGGTTTCGTATGGGAGGATCTTGTGATGGATGGCTTTTCTCTCAGTGGGTGTCCGAGCGATTTACATCCCTACCCCTCGAGCTGCCCACCACGGCCATGCAGGTGGGGGGTGGGGGGAATAACGCGCTGGGGGGACGGACTGTTGGATGAGCTCGGTATGGTTCCGTCTGTTTTTGATCTCGTCTTTTGAAATAAGCATGCTGTGTTAGGGTATTATCCCGTTCCGGATTCCCAGCACGCGTGCCGAGACCGACTTCTCGGGGTTAAATCTTGTCATGTTTTCTACATTTTCTTTGTATCTGCCCTACCGGCACGGCAACTGATTTATGGGGAGAAACTACGTTCCCAATGAAAACATCTGAAATATATTTACTCTTCAAAATTAATTACGTATTTCGTTGAACAGCCATCTCCGCGGGTAACGTGTAGTGAGAACCAGAACTCTCAAAGGCGTGCCACACATTTTCAAACGGGAAACAATAATTGAATTCAAGTCACGCATGCGCTGTCTGTGCTTTCGATATGCACTATTGATATACACAAACAATGTAAAACTGTTAACAATTCTAAAAGCAAACGAAAGAAGATATTCATTGTGTCAAAAATAATATACACTGTAATTTCAACTGATACTAGTCTAGAATGGCAGTTCAACGGCATTTGAGAAATTCCTCTAAATAGTCACGTAAACCTACAACAGATAGATTCACAACTATTACTAGTATATTGTTTGGCAAAGTATTATTACCACACTATATATAGATACCTGCACATTAGCTATTCCAAATATTAGCTTAAGCATCACCATAATTAATTGTTTATTTTCTTCGCCGAACAAACCAATAATTATGTAGTTCTAATGAAATCACTCTGAATAGCCCTGTAAATAGCCCCATAAACCTACTACAGATATACATGTAGATACTACGATACTGTTTGACCGAGTCTTATTACCACATTAGCTATTTCAAATATTAGCTTAAGCATCCTCATATTTACCTGTTTATTTTCTTCGCCAAACAAACTAGGAACTAAGTATAACCCTTATATACTAGTAGCATATACTAGTAGTCATGAAACATATATTGATGGCTACACATAACACATCACTGTAATAGATAAAACGATTCTCGCCCACAAAACACAACGAACCATTTACACAATAACAAACAAACGACTGTATTATGCGATTGTGCATTCAGGAAATATGGCATTGCATCACCAGCTTAGATTCTATGTTATGTAAGCAATGTGCTAAACAAACATTGACTTCAGAGGGAAATTTCTTTTGAGTACAATGTTAACACTTTATTTGAGAAGCGAGGTATTCTCTAAGAATGCTGACATTGCATGTATATGTGGAACAAGCGATGCTGACTGTATACCTCCCACAATATACCACCACCAGTAGCTCTGCAAGGTGGTACACCAGTAGCTGTCTCCACGCAAATCTACATCATCCCAGCCTGATCCACTCAGTCCAAAACAATACGGCACCGCCTCGCACCGCTTTACGACCAGGTAGACTTCTCGTATATTGTGCTGGGCGCAAATGAACCTTATAACAATGCTCTCCCCAGAGTCCAGATGATCAAACAAGATCTGTTTAGTCTCATCTGGATCTACGATCGTTGAAAGAGATTCTAATAAACAGCATGGTGGGTTAGGAGATAACCCTGGTGATATACTGTAAGAGGTGTGATCGCACATTACTCTTATCTGAGCTTCCACAACAAGCAACTGTCTGTCCAGAACAATCTACGGCAAACTGAGTGATTGCTCACCTTGCCTTCAGGACAAGAGACGTAGGTCTATCATGGGATGAAGTTACTGTGATGTTCTTGGAAGATTATAAGTTTCTTTCATCTGCACTTTATCGGGGGTGAAAGTTAATATCAAAATATATTTTTTTTCATGAGCAGTATCTAAATCATTTCAATTCTTGTATACACGAGATGTCTTAGATATGAGTTCTGGACTGACACTGTTCTGCTGGGGTGTGTCATGACTGAGAGGATGTTGGGGAGAAATTGGACTGATATTCCCCGTGCATTATAATGAGTCTAATAATTTAAAACTAAGCTACTTCACTCAAAGTAGGATTTATCGAATAGTTCACAAATTCAAATAGCTTTTTGGAAAATTAATTTTAGATTAAATACTGTTTTGGGGGTAAATCAATTTAAATATGGGTAATGTACAATCGTAATAATTAAAATGTATAAAATATCATATCTAATTAATCCATTGAAGTTACTATTTAAAGTGGTACTCACCATATCTGGAGAATGGAAGTATTGGTAAAAGTCCCATGCTGTACTGAATGGGCACGATAGTCCGACTGAACGCGATAGGAACACAACGATGAGTGGTATTAGAAGAGAGTCTCTCCCTCTCCCTCTCTATACACGCTGTGCCTGGCTCACTACCACAGCAGAGCTTCGTCCCACTCCGATACCTGTTCTGTGGAAGGCATCGCTCTCGCTGGTCGGTCCATGACGTCATCGACTTGCACGTGAGACGGTTCCGTCACCGCGGCCTCGGTCTCTCGCAGACGTCGTTGTCACCGTGGTGTCGTTGCTGCATGGTGGTTACAGACAGCGGCGTTGTAAACTCGTCAAATATTCATGTTGACGCCGTGGACTAGGAGAGTCGCATCACACTTCCCTTGCATTCTTGAGGTATTCGAGTACACTTGTCACGTGGAACACCGGGAGCGGCGAGTAGCATAGTAGCACCAGTGGACAGTCTTTGACAACTGGACACGCAATGAAATCACTGAAATGTGTTGGGTAGCACTGAGGATTTGTTTCTGGTATCGAATCCATTTATTGCACTGCAAGTTCACACCTCTGTTTAGGCAATTCAGAAATGTATGTCCCTCTTTCATAAGTTGTTCATATTAATTTATATCAATCTGTTTACTTCTTGTCTATTGTTGGTTTTAACATGTCCTATATACGTACACTGGTAATTTAGTAGTAAACCTATGTATAAGTGTGTTGGGATATTTGTTTGTAGATAAAGCACAAGTGTACAATGGAATTGTAATACCTACACTCATTGAGATGCTTTGTAAATATAGGGTTCGTTCACACTTGCAGAATATACACATTAAATGCCATACATTAAATTCCGAGTAATTATCATCAATTCAACTACTAGTATATATGTGCAGTATATATAGTATATGTGCAGTGTGTTGATACACACTATAAGTGCATGTATATCAAGATATACATTGGTCGATTAAAATGATATAAAAATAATTAATCAACCTTTTCAAATAGACATTAATTAACATTTTAACTTGCGTTATTGCATAGCATGGCGATGTGTCTTGGTCCACGATAGCATACATATAGCATTGTCTCAATGTTTGAATTGACTTATTAGTAATAACAAACATAATTAATCCAAATCCAACACTTGCTAGACATGCTTTATCATTAGACTAGAACTTGAAGTGAGTCAGTAAGCCACACGAGTGCACGTTAATCCACGACACCTGTTTCTGAATGAAGCACTTCTGATGCCACTGTAGTTATGTCATCGTTGTCAGTGTTACTAACCACTGGCTTACACACACATTAGTAACCAACAAAAATACCTATTAATTAATAAGCCGGTACGTCTTCACAGCGGGAACTCGTGAGACTGTCATAACTCTAAAAGGATACAATTAGTCACATCTGAGTATGTTCTTGAGCATAAATAATCATCAGTAAGCAATATAGCAGAAGCACGGATTCCGATGCAGAGGTAATCCTAGATCTATAATAATAGTCTATGCTAGCCTTATATTACCTCCTGAAATCCAATACTGTTCAGTTGCTACAATATTAATTCCTATATATATGTAGTTTCTACTGCTGCAACCGTTACCAATTCGGCTTGATTAGATTGTATGTCTATACCAAGATAAAACGGTCTAAACTAGTAACAAGACACAAGAGGCCTGAACCTATACGGAAATGTTACAATATCATTTATATTTGGACTGTTCAGTGCGAACAGGCGAACAGGCTTTCATGTAGATGTTTTACCGAAAGTCTAAGAAACTGAATACAAACGTAGCGAAATATGTTTTCAGTTAGATAGCTCAATTAGTATAGTTTACTGTTAGTCTTGCAAAACTTGAAACGCAAGGCATAGTGAGCTGGACATGCATACCATTAACTAGAGACCTCATATACATCTGTATATGTATATGGTCTGCAGTAACGTACTGGAGAGAAAACCTTGTAATGTCATTACTTCATGTAATTGTTTCTCTGTGGAGACCACGGCGAAGCAAGACAGTCTGGACAACAGGTCACATACTGACCAGCAAATCAATTGTAAAGAAAACAACTGTGTTCTAGCAGAGACCATAATACAGTTATAGGCGGCCATTGAACTTCACAAATGTAGTCCGTCTTGCAGTTGCCAGTTAAATATGTACTACAATACGTACGTTGTATTATTTTACGATATTCGTATATAACCCTAATATCATGATATTATAAACTTCAATTCAAAAGGAAATTATTTTTATGCAAAGAAATACATTATTAAATGTATTCATTCTCAAATACATTAGCAATGCATACATCTCGTTGCCTTCAATTGGACACACTACGTAATGCTAATAATTCGTGGCGTACAAAATAAAATCAAACCTCGTGGCAGTCTGCTTACGATTATGCAAACAGCCAATAAGAATCTTGTTTAACTTGTCATTTAAATCCCTCGCCTGATTAACCTGTTCAGTGTCTGCAGTCTAAGACTGTAAACATGCCAAGGGAATCCTCAAAGTGGAGCAGCGGACTTATGAATACACCTATAGATGTAGACCTTCCAGGTAAACCGACAATCAGTTTATCTTATCGCTAAAATGGAATTTCCGGTTAATTTAGTGCAATAAATACAAAGCAGTAAACATGCTGCTTATCTTACAACGAAACGGCGTGCGCATGCAGTCGCCGGAAGTAGACCATCGGTGCCGTCAGTAACAAACTTTACTAAACTGGTTCTGTTTCCTACATCCTGCGCTATTTGTAATTACGTCATTGGTGATGGTCAACAGGTGGGATCCCAGTCTTCGGTTCGTACGTTGATCATCATCGGTGGTTTTACCTCTCAGGCAGAAAGAGGGAATCTGTTAAACAATTATGATACACGGAAGAACCCTGTGAGAAGAAAAGCTGAACAACTGGCTGCCCTTTTCATAGTCGCTTTAATGAGATACAGAACCTGGAAAAGAACTGAAGAATTATTTGTAGAGGATAGACCTTTGAGATGAATTGGATTCGACTCTAACAGGGTGAATGCGCGTGTATTTCTAGGATCGTCTGTTCGCCATCTTGAAATAATTAGGCACGGTTACCCCTTGTCGGGATCTACTCGCCAGAAGCAGCGTCCTGGTGGGGAGCTAAATACAGGGTCCCGGGGGGTGAGGTAAAGTCAGCCTCCTAGACGCCGGAACATAATGAATGATACCCACCCGTTTCACTCTGCTGTTAAGGGTGTTTACTATAAGAACTGTCGAGACCGTATCCTTTACTTTGATTATTGTTAAAATGAATACGGTATATACGTCATTAGGACACACGCATTAGTAAACGCTTAATTCCATAAATACATACATGGACCATCTAATACAAGTACGAAGTATACACGAATGATAATATACTATAATAACAGTATAATAGTAATTTATTTGGCCTTGTAAACATTCTGATAATCAAAGTCAAACAATGAACGTCTTCGTATTTATTCACAGGTTCAACTTGCTATGTACAAAGATGTATAGGCCTAAACATTGGGACATATTCCCGAAACGTTCTTACGATCGTACGACAATCTTAACGATTCTTAACGTACTTAGGCTAAGAAGTTCGTAAGAACGTTTCGAGAATAGCCCCTGACCCGGATTTCAATAATAACTCAACTGCGTTTTAAATGTAAGTTAAACTTAGTTTATTTTCATAAGATACAGTCAGTAACAAATTGGAACTGATTTTTCTTCGAGAAATAGAAATGTTAAAAAAACTCAGCCTGAAGTAAGTTTAGTGATTTAAGCTTGTTTCTAGAAATCGGTTTCTGAAATAAGCAGTTTATAACTGAAGACATTAATATAATTAAAATAAAACATACGTGGAATAATTCCTATTGGAACATACCCAACACAATAATCATGTTTGGTTCATTTGTGACTTACGTATAGGCTTTTCCTCAAAACATAAACATATTTAATTTGGCGAAAGTTACGTCGATATCGGCCTAAGATAGGAACACTCACTAACTCGTTCAGTTTTCTAATGACAACAATAGTTTCTGAACAAATAGTATATTTTATAGTACGTCTTACAAATAGCCTGAAATATAGCCTAAGAAAATATTTATTTCTTTATCATTATTGTATTGACTCGTGGTATTTGGTATATAATAATATACATGTATATGTAAATACTCATGAAATATCATATAAGCTTTACAATACCCCACAGGCACACGCAAACGATACTATTAAGTAGAGCACATGCGTGAGACAACAATCCTCATGTATTTCTCTGAACTGATAAATTATATAAAGTGTTTTCTACATCAGCACTATGAAGGATCTCATATTAAAGCAGTTGGGTGTGTTTGTTTCTTTAGTGGCACGTGGTCGTTTCGGCTCGCCAGTAGCGCAGACACGTGAGCGAGCAGCGGGAAGGGGAATTCACGCTTCGGGAAAACCTAATCGAGGTGTAAACTTTTGAATCGTACACCTCTGTCAAAGTAGTTTCATGCACAATCAGAAAAGAAGAAGTATAACAAGATATGTGCA
>JAUTBZ010163997.1:0-24559 GCA_032361785.1 Lepetodrilus galriftensis | reverse complement strand
CTATCAGCTATGATGAATATTACGACCTAACCGTAAAACACGAAGTTGAAGATGATCAATATGTTTTAGATGTTCTTCAATACGACGGCTACCTAGCAGAAGACGAAGACAGTAATCGCTATGGTTTCAACTCTGTTTTACTTAAAGAATGGTGGAAAAACAATGTCGCAAAATAAACAAACAACTTACTCTTCACCTCAACATCGTATTGATTACACCTACAACCCTGATAATCAAACCGCTGAAGAACTAATGGATAACTTTGTTATTCGCACCAAGGAGTTCAAACGAATTTATCAAGATATTTCCAGCACAGAGCTTGATGAAACACCCCAACACTTTCTCATTGAAGGACAACGTGGTTCAGGAAAAACCTCACTCATGCTACGCCTGCGATATGAGCTGGAAAAAGAGCAAAAACAAGAGAAAGGAAAGGAAAAATACCAGCATTTACTCGCCGTACAACTCCCCGAAGAACAATACCGTGTGATTGATCTTTGTCGGTTATGGGAAAGTATTGCCGACCACCTCTATGATGAAGTTGGTTTTGAATCACTTGTGGATGATTTAGATCGATTAGCAGAACAAGACCATTATCCAAGCAGCTGCTTTGATTGCCTAAATGATTATTTAGTAAAAAATAATAAACGTATGGTGCTTTTCTTAGATAACTTTGGTGACATGCTGGATAAATTTACCGAGCTGGAACTCAAACGCCTAAGGGATATTTTTCATACTAGTAAACATATCCAACTCATTGCTGCATCGGCACAAACATTGGAATACACCTATAAGCACGATCAACCATTTTATGAGTTTTTTAAAATTATTCGCCTGAATAATCTAAATAATAAAGAAGCTACAAAACTACTACATCAATTGGCTATCCGACATGGTGCGGAAGATGAAATAAAACGCATTCAAAAAGAACAACCCGAACGTATAGAAACGATTCGCATACTCACTGGTGGCGTACCACGCACATTAGTATTGCTGTTTGAAATTTTCTTAGATAAAAATGGCAATATCTTTGATGACTTAGAAGCGCTCCTCGACCGTGTAACCCCATTATACAAACATCGCATGGATGACTTAAAGCGAAACCAACAAGCTATAATGGATGTTATCGCCCTAAACTGGGACGGTATTAGCACTGCAGAAATTGTAAAACAACTAAAAGGGCGAGAGTTTGATAGTAAAAAAGTTGCCGCTCAATTAAAAGCGTTAGAAAAAAATAATTTAGTCAGTGCTAAAAAAATTGATAAGAAAAATAATATTTATTTCATTAAAGAACGTTTTTTTAATATTTGGTATTTAATGCGTTTAGGGCGACGAAGAAATAGCGACCGAGTGTACTGGCTGGTGCATTTCTTAAAGGACTGGTATAGCCCTGATGATTTAAAACTACGAGTAAAAGAGCATATTCACTCCGCAAAAAAGGGAGAACTCAATCCAAAAGGCGCTTATGCCATGTGCGAGGCAATGGCTAAACTAGTGCCAGACATGAAGCTACAGGATGAGCTTTATAACTCCACCAAAAAATTTCTAGAGCCTAATAATAAATCACTTGCTCAGGAACTTTCCCCTTCAGATATTGAGTTAATTGAAAGTGCAGATAAAGAAATTAAAAATAATCAGTTTGATAAAGCACTCATATTGACTAAAAAAATCACCAAAAGCTACCAAGGAGACAAAGAGTTTAAATTAGCATTTGTCTACGAAATGCTTAAGGACTTTGATAATGCCAAGAAGTACTATTTACTAGCAATTGATAAGGGAGACACAGGTGCGAAAAATAACCTTGCAGTTTTATTTGAAATTGAGTTTAAAGACTTTAAGAATGCCATTGAGTACTATTTACTAGCTATTGAAAATGATCGTCACACTAACGCAATGTACAACCTCGCACTTTTATATCACACTAAGATTAAAGACTTTGAGAATGCCATTAAGTACTATTTGCTTGCTATTGAGAATAGTCTTGACACTAAAGCAATGTATAATCTTGCCCGATTATATCAAACTGAGTTTAAAGATTTAGATAAAGCCATTGAGTACTATTTGCTAGCGATTGAGGAAGGAAACACAAATGCTATAAATAGCCTTGCAATTTTATATGCAACTACGCTTAAAGACTTCGATAAAGCCATTAAGTACTATTTGCTAGCCATTGAGAAGGGGCATACAACCGCGATATTTAACCTTGCCCTTTTGTATGAGAATAACCTTAAAGATTTCGAGAAAGCCATTAAATATTATTTGCTAGCGATTAAGGTGGGTCACACGAACGCTGCACATAACCTTGCCCTCTTGTATGAAAATAAACTTAAAAATTTCGAGAAAGCCATTGAATATTATTTGCTAGCGATTGAGAAAAATAACACGGGCTCGATAAATAACCTAGCAGTTTTATACCACGCTAAACTTAAAGACTTTAATAAAGCCATTGAGTATTATTTGCTAGCAATTGAGAAGGGTGAGACAGTCGCAATGAAAAACCTTGCCATATTATATCAAACTGAGTTTAAAGATTCTGATAAAGCAATTAAGTGCCTTTTGCCAGCTATCGAGAAGAATGACGCAGGTGCGATGAATGGTTTAGCTTGGATATACTTTGAACAACAAACTAATCATAAAATTAAATCAGCAATTGAACTAGCCCAGCAATCAACCTCATTACACGCACACTTTAATTCACTTGATACATTAGCCAATGTTCTCCTTTGGGATAATCAATATAAAGAGTCAGATAAAGTCATTAGGACATTATTTAATGAACATGAGTACCAAGAGGGTCTTACGGGGCTTAGTGATTACTTCATATTCTTAATTGCAAAAAAGCAGCTTCATTCTGCTTACAATCTCTTTCAAGATTTTCCTCAGTTAAAAGATGAGCTTAAACCTGTGTATTACGCCTTAATGACTTTACTCAAAGAAGAGTACCCTAAAGAATATCTAAAAATGGGCGATGAGTTAGAATCAACCGTGAATGAAATTCTAGAAAAAATAAAATCAATGAGAAAGAAATATGCTAAATAATCAGTATCAAGCAGTTATCCTCGATGAAAAAAGCTTCAATCCCGGTGATTTAAACATCGATGGTTTAATTGCCGTCCTAGAGCCAGAACAGTGGACGCGCTACGATGCAACTAAGCCAGAAGAACGCTTTGAGCGCTTGCAAAATGCCACTATTGCAATTGCCAATAAAGTGGTTTTTGATGAAGCGCTTTTAAAACAACTCCCAGACCTTAAGCTGATTTTGCTTACTGCAACGGGTATGGATAATGTCGATCGTAGCTATTGCGAAGCTAACGGTATTAGTTATAAAAACGTAACAGATTACTGCACGGGTTCAGTATCACAGCATGTTTTTGCTTTAATTTTGGCCTTATCGACGCAAATCATTCCTTATTCAGAATTCACTAAAAATGGCGATTGGTCGCGAAGTGGGCAGTTTTCTAGCCTAAATTACCCCATTATGGAGCTTCAAGGAAAAACACTTGGCTTGATTGGCTACGGAAGTCTTGCAAAAGGTGTTGAAACACTTGCCCTAGCCTTTGGTATGAAAGTCTTAATTTCAGAGCGTGTTGGTAGCGCACCAAGGCCTGATCGTTTACCGCTTAAAGAGTTACTTCCCCAAGTTGATGTACTCAGTATTCACTGCCCTCTTACGCCTGAAACTAAAGGTTTAATTAGCACGGCAGAATTTAAACAAATGAAAAACACTGCCTTTATCGTGAATACTGCCCGTGGCGCGGTTATAGATAATCCTGCTTTAGCAAACGCTTTACGTAAAGGTGAGATTGCAGGTGCAGGCATTGATGTACTGGATCAAGAGCCACCACCGATTGATCATCCGCTCTTAGCAGACGATATTCCTAACCTTATTGTTACGCCTCATACGGCATGGGCCGCGATTGAAGCACGCCAGCGTGTTATTGATAAAGTAGCTGATAACCTTAAAAACTGGTTAGCGCAAGCATAGGGCAATAAAAGCAAAAACATCAGCATAGACTATACTTATTAGTATTCGCTCAACTTAAAGGTGAGTACGATGGCAAGAAGAAGACCAGACGTTTGTAGTTACAAACAAATCTATGACACAAATGAAGGGCCATTTGATTGTGACCCTGCATTTTTTACTCACAAAATTATTTGTGAGGGCGACTCTTGGTTTACTATTGGCGGCACTAATTTACGTAACCCTTGGTTCTCTAATCTACTCTTTACCCTACGCTTTCCTAGAGACACTCTGATATTAAACCTTGCTTATCCGGGGGATACGATTAGAAACCTCTCCAGAATGATTAATAACACATCCTTTAGATATGCACTCCAAAGTGAGAAAAATAAACCTTGGAATGCCATTGTGTTAAGCGCAGGCGGTAATGATTTAATTGACGCTGCTCACAAACTCATCTTACCCAAATCAAGACGGCCAAGTGCTACTGTCAACAATATTGCAGATTATTGCAATAAGCCTGCAGTCACTCAGTTCTTTAATGATATTGAGAAAAACTTTAGACGTTTGGCCAAAATTAGAACGGATCAAAATATACCGTTTATTATCCATACTTACGATTATCCCACTCCAAGAAATTCAGCGGCACGATTTTTTAGGATTAAGCTTTCAGGCCCGTGGCTTTACACAGCCATGACAAAAGCTGAAATACCACAAAGTGACTGGATAGAACTGAGTGATTATCTTTTTGATCACCTTGCTGACAGAATTTTAAGCTTATCAAAGGGGGCAAATGCTATCCCTAATTTTCATGCAGTTGACACACGAAATACCTTAATCAGAGCGCAGCTTGGCGTTAGAGGAGAAAGTGGTGACTGGCTAAATGAGATTCATCCTAATAAAAATGGATACTTAAAAATTGCGCATTTAATCGAGAAAAAAATCAATGAGGTGACCTCGATAAAATACTAATACGAGGCTGATGGCTGTAGACGACTTCCTCCCATTTTTACGGCCTTTGTAATACCCCATCTTATTGTTATATTATTTGCCTTACTCTTTTAAAAGCGAAGAATATAAAAGCTATGTCTCAAACCGATCAACGCGAACAACTACGCCAGTTTTACTGCGATAGTTGGGAAAAACACCTCAAACAAGAAGAGAAACTCAACCCTCTTGAACAACAAATTGCAGCGGTGATTAAAGAACACCCTGAATATCATGCCTTATTAGAAAATAAAGAATCGAGTGTCAATGCTGATTATTTACCAGAAATGGGTGATACCAATCCATTCTTACACTTAGGCATGCATTTAGGCATTCGTGAACAGGTCAGTACCGACAGACCTCCAGGAATTGCTGAACTTTATCAACGCCTTGTTGCACTAAAAGGAATACACGACGCAGAACATGAAATGATGGAATGCCTAGGTGAAATGATTTGGCAAGCGCAACAAAGCCAAACACCCCCTGATGACATCATCTATATGGACTGTTTAGGAAAGCTATAAGGACAAGATAATAGGAATGACTAACCAATGAAAAAACTTCAACAGCTAAGCGTATTAGTAAGTAGCCTAATGCTTATTACGCTTTTTAGTGCTTGCTCAAATGCAACAACAGATACCACAATCAAAAAGCCTAAAACCATAAACACCCAACAAGAAACTCAAAAAGGTACCGTTTTAGCCGTTAATAAATTGATTACACAACCTCAGCCCTATAGACCACGTGGTAACGTTGGCGTTTCAGTTGGCTCTGGCGGGCATGCTGGAATATATGGCGCGATGGATGTGATCTCAATTGGTAGACTTTTAAGAGGCCCAGAAAAAGCTAAAGTTGCTTATAAGATTATTGTAAGACGCGATAACGGCGAAGTCGTAGCCGTTACTCAGCCCGCAACAACGCTATTTAATCGTGGCGATCGGGTGAGAATATTAAAACAAAATGGTGAAGCTAGAGTTGTTCACTAAACTAAAGATAACTTAGTATCATTCGATAAGTTCTTCCCTTGCTTCAACTGCTACGCGCCTCGCTTTGCGAGACTCTGCATACTTTTTTGCGCCTAGGGCGCTGCAAAAGCAACACATCCCCCTTTTTTACCCTTTTTGATTTTTCTTTAAAAAGTAAAAACTTACCTCCAAGCATTAATGGCTTTATCAATCTTCTTTTTAAAAGTTGATACCTGACGTTCACTTAGCTTTTCACTATTGTACAAAGATAAAAATGTTAGCTTGCTATTTTTTGCACAGGTGCCCAGTAAAGCAGTTTTTAATACGCGTTTAACGGGTTGGCGCATTATCAGTTTATCCACCCACCAAGGCGAACCTAGCGTCGTCACCACCAATACATTTTTTAAATTATCAAGAAGTGGTTTGATAGCACCTAAATCACTCGCATGATTATAAGCAACGCCTGGCCCCCATACTCGGTCAAACCAGCCCTTTAACATAGCTGGAAAACTAAACCACCAAGTGGGAAATAATAAGACTATTGTCTCGGCTTCTTTAAGTTTTTTTACTTGCTCTAGAAGCGCTGATTGATCATAACTATCGCTGTAGTAAGAATCCCTTTCTTTGGCGCTTAATACTGGTTCAAAGTTATCAGAATAGAGGTCTTCAACTTCAACGTCATAGTGCTTTTCTTCAAGCTTTTTAATGACGTGTTGAGACAGCGCCTTGCAAAGGCTATCGTTTAAAGGATGCGTTATAACGACTAGACACTTCATTTCTGGCACTATTTATATTGATTAGATTGGTAGTAAAGCACACATCCCCCTTTATTGCCGTTTTTGATTTCCTCCTAATTGTCAGCTAGCTGACATATAACAACATTCCTTTTAGTCACAATGCTTGAAAGTGTCATTACAAACCTCATGATTAAGACAAGAGGCTAATGCACATTGCATTATAAAAAATTAAGGTGGTAAATATGAGAACAGATAAATTAACCAGTAAGTTTCAACTTGCGTTGCAAGATGCGCAATCACTGGCGCTGGGTAAAGACCAGCAATACATAGAGCCTGTACATTTAATGATAGCGCTACTCGACCAAGAAGGCGGTAGTGCGAGAGGCCTGTTGATGCAATCTGGCGTCAATGTGAACTTATTGCGCTCACAATTAGGTGAGGCGCTAGATCGCATGCCGTCTGTTTCAGGTGGTGATGCGGGTGAAATTCATATTTCAAATGATCTTTCTCGCTTACTCAATGTAACCGATAAACTCGCACAGAAGCGCAATGATCAATACATCTCTTCTGAGCTTTTCATCCTTGCCGCAATTGATGACAAAGGCGCACTTGGTAGCACCCTAAAAAACAATGGTGCAACGAAAGACGCGCTAACACAAGCGATTGATAGCATGCGTGGCGGTCAATCGGTGGATGACCCTAATGCAGAAGATCAGCGTGAAGCACTGAAAAAATACACCATCGATTTAACCGAACGTGCCGAACAAGGCAAGATTGACCCTATTATTGGTCGTGATGAAGAAATTCGCCGCATGGTGCAAATTCTACAACGCCGTACTAAAAACAATCCTGTCATTATTGGTGAGCCTGGCGTGGGTAAAACAGCGCTGGTTGAAGGCTTAGCACAGCGTATTGTTAATGGCGAAGTGCCAGACAGTGTCAAAGGCAAGCGACTCTTATCGCTCGATTTAGCGGCACTATTGGCAGGCGCTAAATTCCGTGGTGACTTTGAAGAGCGCCTAAAAGCAGTGCTTAATGATGTGGCTAAATCTGATGGCAACATCATCATGTTTATTGATGAAATTCACACCATGGTTGGCGCTGGAGCCTCCGAAGGTGCGATGGATGCAGGCAATATGCTTAAGCCCGCCCTTGCCCGTGGTGAGCTGCACTGTGTTGGCGCAACAACCTTGGATGAATACCGCAAATACATCGAAAAAGATGCTGCTTTAGAGCGCCGTTTCCAAAAGATTATTGTTGATGAACCTAGCGTTGAAGACACGGTTGCAATATTACGTGGATTAAAAGAGCGTTACGAGGCGCATCATGGTGTTGAAATTACCGACCCAGCAATTGTTGCAGCGGCGACTCTATCGCATCGTTACATTACGGATCGGCAGTTACCCGATAAGGCAATTGACTTAATTGATGAGGCGGCCTCGCGAATTCGCTTAGAAATCGACTCAAAACCAGAGGCGATGGACAAGCTCGAACGCAAGCTAATCCAATACAAAATTGAACGCGAAGCACTCAAAAAAGAAGACGATGATGCTTCTAAAAAGCGATTAAAGGAGCTTCAAGATAAGATTGATAAACTTGAGAAAGAGTTCTCTGATTTGGAAGAAATCTGGAAGTCTGAAAAATCAGCGGTGCAAGGCACAGCGCATATCAAAGAAGCGCTTGATCAAGCCCGAATAGAGCTTGAAACAGCGCACCGTGCAGGCGATTTACAGCGCATGTCTGAATTACAATACGGTCGAATTCCTGAGCTGGAAAAGCAGTTACAAGAAGCCAGTGATGCCGACGATACAGAGAACTTCCAGTTACTCAGAAATAAAGTAACCGAAGATGAGATTACTGAAATTGTCGCTATGTGGACAGGTATTCCCGTTTCTAAAATGCTAGAAGGCGAACGCGATAAATTATTGCGCATGGAAGACGAACTCAGCCAACAGGTTATTGGACAAGACGAAGCGATAGGCGTTGTTGCCAATGCTATCAGGCGTTCTCGTGCAGGGTTATCTGATCCTAATCGACCCAACGGCTCGTTTTTATTCTTAGGCCCAACAGGTGTTGGTAAAACTGAATTGAGCAAGGCGCTCGCTAATTTCTTATTCGATACCGAAGAAGCAATGGTACGCGTCGATATGTCTGAATTCATGGAAAAACATTCCGTGGCACGCTTAATTGGCGCGCCTCCAGGTTATGTGGGCTATGAAGAAGGCGGTTATTTAACTGAGTTAGTGCGTCGTAAGCCCTATTCCGTCATATTACTTGATGAAGTTGAAAAAGCGCATCCTGATGTGTTCAATATTCTCCTACAAGTATTAGATGACGGGCGCCTTACCGATGGACAAGGTCGTACCGTAGACTTTAGTAATACCGTGGTTATCATGACATCAAATCTTGGTTCGGATGTGATTCAATCAATGGCAGACGGTGAATATGAGGATATGAAAAAAGCCGTAATGGAAATCGTCGGCACACATTTCCGTCCTGAATTTATCAACCGAATTGATGATAGCGTGGTATTCAGACCTTTAGACAAAGCAGAAATTCGTAAGATTGCTGCAATACAGCTAAAGCATCTCGATGCCAGACTACAAGAAAATGATTTGAGCATAGAATTTACTGAAGCTGCGCTTGATCTAATAGGTGAAGAAGGATTCGACCCCGTTTATGGCGCTCGCCCACTTAAACGCGCAATACAAAGTGAAATTGAAAATCCTTTGGCGCACAAAATTCTCTCAGGAGAGTTTGCAACAGGTGAAAAAATAAAAGTGGATATCGAAGACGGTAAATTCACTTTTAAACACTAACTATCCTACTCACTCTCAAAGTGAGTGGTAAATATTAGGCATCATATCTTCGTTCTTGTGAATATAGGTATGGTGCCTTTTTGTTTTTTTGTAGATGCTAAATGACGCTCTAGCACTATAAAGCACACATCCCCCTTTTATGGGGTTTTTGTATATAGTAATTAAAATAGTTCTACCCTTGCTATAACCGCTACTTCGCCTCGCTTTGCGATGCTATGCATACCTTTTTGCGCCTAGGGCGCTGCAAAAGCAACACATCCCCCTTTTTCGCCCTTTTTGTAGAAAACGCTAATTCTTCGTGCAATAAATTTTCCCAAAGCCTAATATGCGTGTCTCATTCAATACCTGATTTCATAATTTAAATGTCGACACAACTTAATCCTCCGCAACAGTCTGCTGTTGAACATATTGGCTCTCCTCTGCTCGTGCTAGCGGGTGCGGGTAGCGGCAAGACGCGTGTAATTACGCAGAAAATTGCTTGGCTTATTCGCAATGCCAATGTTGATGCTAAAAACATTGCGGCGATTACCTTCACCAATAAAGCTTCTCGTGAAATGAAGGCGCGTGTCAGCGAGTTATTAACTTCTGAAGAAGGCCGTGGCTTAACCGTTTCTACTTTTCATAACCTTGGCCTTAATATTATTCGTAAAGAATACAAAACCTTAGGCTATAAGGCTGGCTTTACTATTTTTGATTCACAGGACAGCAGTACAATCCTGAAAGAATTGACTATGAATGAGGCTAAGCCATCAGATGAAGATGAACAGGATGATAACGAAGATGTTCGTTGGATAATTTCACGCTGGAAGAATGATTTCATCAGTCCACAAAAAGCGTTTGAGGTGGCTACATCATCGCATGAGGTTCATGCTGCTAAGCTTTACCGTGCTTATCAGCGTCAATTAAAAGCCTATAATGCAATTGATTTTGATGACTTGATTCTACTGCCTTTGCAACTCTTTAATGAGCATCCTGAAATACTCAAAAACTGGCAGAATAAGCTTCGTTATTTACTGGTCGATGAGTACCAAGATACTAATACCTGTCAGTATGAACTCGTTAAGCTATTAGCAGGTGTACGCAAAGAATTAACAGTGGTGGGGGATGATGATCAGTCAATTTACGCTTGGCGTGGTGCAAAACCGGAGAATATCGCACAGTTACAAATTGATTATCCTAATCTTAAAATTGTTAAACTAGAGCAGAATTACCGCTCAACGTCTCGTATTTTAGAAAGTGCCAATGCCTTAATTTCTAATAACCCTCATCTTTTTGAAAAGTCACTGTGGAGTGCTTTAGGTGAAGGTGAAAAGATTCGCATCGTGCCTTGTAAAAATGCTGAGCATGAAGTTGAAACCGTGATTGGTGAAATCATGAAATTTACATTTCGTGATAAGGCAAAATACCAAGATATGGCTATTTTATATCGCAGTAATTATCAAAGCCGTTTGTTTGAGCGTTATCTACGCTCGAATAATATTGCCTATAAAATCAGCGGTGGCACATCCTTTTTTGAACGCGCCGAGGTTAAAGACACTCTCTCCTATTTGCGCTTCATTTGTAACACTGCTGATGATGCTGCTTTTTTACGTGTTATCAATACACCCAAAAGATCGATTGGTGCAACCACGCTTGAAAAGCTTGGGAACTATGCCAACGAACGACATATTAGTTTATTCGCTGCTAGCCAAGAAATGGGCTTTGCACAGCGCATTTCATCTAAAGCGCTGGCTCGTGTACAAGGGTTTGTTTTCTGGATAAAAGAACTCATATACGCCAGTAATGAAGTTGCTCCACATGAATTAGTACAACGAATCGTTACCGAAACAGCCTATGAAGACTGGCTACTAAATACCAGTTCTTCTGAAAAAATGGCTGAACAACGGATGTCAAATGTCACCGAGATTATCGACTGGACGCGACGTTTGTACGAAGATGGAGAAGGCAAAGAGACGCTTGCAGAAATTATTGCTCACATGTGCCTCATGGATCTATTAGAAAGAAACCAGGAAGAGGCAGAGGAAAATGCAATCAGCCTAATGACAATGCACACCGCTAAAGGCTTGGAGTATCCTTATGTGTTCATAATTGGTGTTGAAGAAGAAATTTTACCACACGCTAACAGTCTTGAAGACGATGCAATTGAAGAAGAGCGCCGCCTTGCCTATGTTGGCATTACCCGCGCACAAAGGCATTTGTGTATTACCTTTGCCAAAAATAGAATGCGCTTTGGTGAACAGATGAGTTGCGAACACAGTCGCTTTTTAGATGAGCTTCCAGAAGAGCACGTAGTATGGGCGGATCGTGAAGAAACGACCCCCGAACAAATGCAAGAAACAGCACAATCTTATATTTCTAATCTACAAGCAATGCTGGACGACTAGTACTCCAGCAAGTTTGTATTGATGGAGTATTAGTCCCTAAAGGTATTGCCGCAAAAACGACACCGAGAAAAGCTGATCTTTGGAAGTGTTGACGCTTCTTGAGAAGGCTTTAACTTAATCACATTATTACTTTTGCAGTTAGGGCATGAAACGCCTGAACCCTTTTCTATATTGGGCAAATCAACCTTAGTATCGTTTACCTGTCTAAAGCTTGTTTTTTTATTTGAATCAGGAGATGAAAATAGATTCTGATGCTCCGCCACGTTGAGTGGAGGAAAGCGGTTTTCATGCTCATTAATCAAACGTTGGCACTGTTTTCTAAAGGGTTTAAGCAAACCAACTTTATCAAACTCTTTTCTAAACTGTTTGAGGAGTTGCTTTGTAGGAAGTCTTGGTTGAAATTTTGGTTGTAAAAAGTTAAATAAATAAAGCTGATTTTTAGCCCAGTTTAATAAACCTTCATCATCCAAACAAAGTAGTTCTTGAACGGCAAGCAGACGTAATAAAATGACTTGCTCAGTGCCACTGATATTGACAAGCTTTCTTTTTTCAAAAAAACTCTCAAATTTATCCCAAGGAAGACTACTTGCAAACAATGAAAGTGAACTAATAAAATGAGGCTCTGGCGCAACGTATGATTCCCCTTTCCCCATTTCTTCAGCAACATAAATATTCACTCAACTCTCCCTGATTAACTGCTTATTAGTCGAGTAGAATATGTCAAAGCTTTTGAATATGAAAAGCTAGGCTGTGAGTTGGTAGAGTTACGCGGACAAACGGTATAAATAATCTACGCTTTATTTTATTTATTAAAGAATTAAAATTAACTAAAGTTAATATTCTACTAATACACATAAGTTAACATTCTAACGTGCGATTATTGTGTATTTAGAGGTACTTCATGAAACAATTATTATTGATAATATTCCTTATAAGCTTGTCGGCTACTGCATTCTCCTATGACAAGTCTAAACTCACTAAAAAATGGCAGCATACGCCTTTTGATCTGTATTTAGATGCTCAAGAAGCCTATAACATGAAAATTGCATCACCTGATAAAGTGCTGTTATTAGATGTAAGAAACCAAGCAGAAATTCACTATACGGGAATCCCTGATGTGGTTGATGCCAATATCCCCTATCGTTTTGATTCGGATAAATGGAAATTAAAAAAGAACGGTAAAACAGGTAGCTTTGTTATGCCCAAAAACCCAAACTTTGCAGTTGCCGTTGAGAACCTCATCAAACAAAAAAAACTGACTAAAGATAGCCCGATTATTATAACTTGTGCTTCAGGTAGTCGTGCTCCTTTTGCTGTTAAAGTCTTACATAAAGCAGGCTTTACAAAAGTGTACTCACAGGTTGAAGGCTTTGAAGGGGTGCGCGCAAAAAAAGGGCCAAACAAAGGTAAACGTGTCGTTAGTGGATGGAAGGTAAGCAACTTACCTTGGAGCTATGATTTATTACCAGAGAAGATGTATTTTAACTTTGAGCCTAAAAAATAATATCAGCAGACCCCTTAGCGCTTAGAAACTAAGCTAGATTAGATGAAGGAAACTAACCTAGGTTAGCTTTGTAGTATTTTTTGGTTGTTATGATCTAGGTCAAATTACCTATAATACTTCTCTGGAAAGGATTCCGCTTATGTCTAAATTGATTACTCTAATTCTTGGTTTCATTATTGGTGCTGTTGTTGCTGCTGCGGTTGGTTTCTACTCTTTACCTGGTTTTATGATTAAAGAAGTACAAAGCCCCTATGCCTTTGAAGAGACAATTGAAAAAGTTGTAGCCAACGCAAAAAAAATGAATTGGAAAGTACCAAAGTCTTGGAAGATCAACTTTCAGAAGAACCTACTAAAAGTCGTGAAAGTAGATATCGGTCCAAATCGTGTTATCGGCATGTGCGAACCAAAAGCAGCTGCTGATATTCTTATACACGATGAATTAAAAAGAATTTCAGTCATGATGCCTTGTAAAGTTGCTATTTATGAGAAAAGTGATGGGAAAACCTATATTTCTATCATGAACATGAATCTATTAGGTTCTGCATTTGGTGATGTAATTAAAGGAATCACGACGGAACTCGCTCCTCAAATGGAAAAAATGATCGCTTTAGAAGCGCCTAAATTATAAAAACAGAAAGGGAGATTTAAGCGTTAGAACATCTTAACTTTTAAACCATCCCCACTATCTATTCTGTGTTACCTGTTAATTATTGTGGAAATCAGCAAAAGGTCAGATCTCCACTATACTTAATTTATGTTAGTTACTGTTGCGAACTGAAATTAATAAGCCATGAAATCAAATACTAAAAATTTACCAAAATGCAAAGATTGTGCTATTCGTTCCTCTGCACTATTTGGCGAATTAGAAACAAATCAACTCGATAAAGCTCGCAGCCTAAGATCTTCTCAAATAAGTTATAACGCGGGAGAATACCTGTATCATGAAGGGGATATTCCTGACAAAGCCTTCACCGTCTATTCGGGTTGGATAACCCTTTTTAAAAACCTTAAAAATGGTGACAGACAGATACTACGTTTTGCCTTACCGGGTGACTTTTTATGCTACAAGGTTGGTAAGTTTAAAGCATTGGATCACTCTGCAATAGCCGCTTCCGATGTAACCTTATGTGCTTTTCCCATTGACCGTTTTAGAGAAACTATTTCTCAGTTACCTGATCTTGCATTTGCAATTAGTTCAGTGACAGAAACCTCAACACAACGATGTCACTCTTCATTAACATCCATTGCCAGTCACCCCGCTGAAACCAAAGTTGCTTTTTTATTATTAAGCCTATATATCAGAGAGTTACCTTACCAACCAAATGCAAAATGTATTCCTTTTCCAATCACTCAAGAAGATATTGGAGATGCGCTCGGTTTAACCTCAATCCATGTGAATCGTGTATTCCAAACGTTAAGAAAAAAAGGACTTATTGAATGTAAAAATAGATGCCTTTGGGTGGCTGATAGAGACGCACTGGCTAGGGTTGCCAAAATTAGTCTTCCTGAACTTGAACAAATCATGATTGCGTCTTAGCACTCTCATATTAACTAGCAACCGAGAGTTCTTTTAAGTTCAACTATTGATCAAAAACTAACCTGCATCAAGGTACTATGGCTCTAGCTTCATTATGATTGAGTCTGAGATAGAGTTATTTCTATCTCTTCCCTCCTAATTTGATTCTCCCTTATTTAAGGGAGGTCTTTTTTAATCTAAATCACTTTTCACGTACACTATCCAACAAACAGCACCACTACAACTCCTTAGGGCAGTCACATGAACAAGAATAAAGCCGTTCATAATGCACTCCATTATGTTGAGAAATTAGGTCTTTTCATCATTTTTTTAGCAACCATTTAGCGGTTGGCCAAGAAGTTTTTGTGATGATAGATAAAATGAAAGTCGACTTAAAAGATCTTCTACTGTTATTTATTTATCTTGAAATCATCGCAATGATACAAATCTACTATGAACAACATCGCTTACTGATTCGTTTTCCAATATACATCGCTATTGTTGCCTTATCCCGTTATATTATCTTAGATTCCAAATCTTTAGAGCAATGGCAATTACTAGAAATTGGACTAACCATTGTCATTTTGACACTCTCCGTTTTAGTGGTTCGTTACGGACATACAAAGCTTCCCTATTCAACTAATAAAAACGAGAAAAAAGACGATCATTAATATATGAGCGAAACAGATAAAAAAAGCGCCTCCTCCACATCATTAGAGAAGAAACCTCTAAAGAACAAAAAGGATAAGCCTGCCAAAAAGAAAAATAAGAAAAAGACATCAGCGTCTTCTAAAAGCGTAGAGACCATGTTTCGTAATGCCTATCGGGCGCAGCTTGATATGATTGCACTCGCCGCAACTAAAGCCAATATAATGATCTCTTTAAACGGCGTGATCGTTTCAATCTTGATGGTTACAGGTGGCTTTCTATACGCGAACCAACCTGCATTTTTACTGCCCGCCGTTCTGTTTCTTATAACCTCTGCCATCTCAATTTATTTTGCTTTATCGGCAGCCTCTCCTTCACCCGCTCCAGCCCATACACGAGTATTTTGTTGCTTTCGTGACATGCTAAAACGAAAAGCGAGCATACGTGACTTAAAAGATTATATTAAAACACCTGAAAAACGTTTTGATACAGAAACCTCTAACATTTTAATTTTCGAGGATTTTGCTAAATTACCAAAAGAAACCTATCTAAAAGAGATGGCAAAATTAGTTAATAATCCTGAAAAAACCTATGAAAAAATGAGTGACCAACTCTATTGGTTAGGTATTATGGCGGATAAGAAATTCTCTAATTTACGCTACTCTTATTCAGTCTTTCGCTGGGGCTTAATACTCTCTATCCTCGCTTTTTTAACAATTAAGTCGATTCAGTTTTATTTTCCTCACAACCACGAACCTGCTCTAGAACAAGCAGCTAGCACCAACACCAGTATTTTAAAGTTCAATCAAATATACGAGCCATCGGGCGTACAACAACTAGAAGACGGCCGACTTATTATCATTGAAGATGAGCCAGAAAGACCACTTCATATTCTTAAGCTAGATGCAACTGGAAAAATGACGGAGAACAAATCTCTCGACGTGTTATTACGTATTGCTTTTAGTAAAAAATTGGATGATTTAGAAGCTATTACGATGGGCCCCGACGGTTACATTTATGCAACAACATCCCATAAACGCAATAAGAAAGGCCAACGCAAAACCTCAAGAGAGCAATTAATTCGCTTTAAAATAAAAGGCAATACAATAGTCGATACAGGAATCGTTACAAATCTACACGATGCTATTAAAAAATCGGAAATTCTTGGCTCAGTAAATAAACGAGGTAAAGGCGGGCTGTATAATCTTAATATTGAAGCACTTAGTTTTAATAAAAAAAATCAGTTAATGGTCTGTTTGCGTAAGCCACAACTTAATAAGAAATCCATCATTTTAATCATTGAAAATCCAGAAACAATGTTTAGCAATAAAGAAATGCCGCTAATATCAAAGACCCCTATTCTACTTGAGCTTCAAGGTAGTGGTATCCGCGCAATGAGTTATGACTCAAAACTAAAAGGGTATTTGCTAACCAATGAAATTTACACCAATAACGACCGTAAAATTAAGCACTCTCAAATTTTATTTTGGAGCGGAAACCCTAAACAACAACCCAAACCAATAAAGCTACCCAGTTTAATTAACATGAATAATGTAGAAGGCATTACACCCGTTACGGTTAATGGCGACCCACGTGTTTTATTAATTAGTGATAATGGCGAAATAAAACAAAACCGCCCTGCCAATTATCTCTTCTTAGACTATCATCAATTACAAAATCCAAATTAATAATACATAAAAGCACACACCCCTCTTTTTTAGCGAGCTTACCGTTTTGTTGTTTAAAATGGATAACTCGATTATTAGAGAGAAACCGTTGCCCTTTTTGCTTTTATTATTTCACCACTACCTATCAAGCTCGCTTAATAATTTCATAGACTTCTGTTGGCTCTTTTTCTTTACGATAGCCACAAATTGACTCACTAGAACCCACATACCTGAACCCTGCGTTTAACAAAACTCGACCAGATGCAGGGTTACGACTTAGATGATGCGCTTTAATTTTTAGTAATTGCAAGGTATTGAAACCAAAGTCAATTATTTCTCTACAAGCTTCTGTGCAATAGCCTTTGTTCCAGTAATCTACTCCTACCCAATAGCCTAACTCAGCTTCTTTTGTGTTTAAATACATCAGTGAAATTGCACCAATCAACTCCTCTTTGAAAATAATTGCATAGGAGGCTAGCTCCTTATTCTTCCATTGCTCAGGGTGACTTTGTATCCATTCTTTCGCCAATGCCTCTGGATACGGGTGCGGAATATTTGCCGTTACATCAGCAATTAGTTTGTTACCCGCTAGGGCTTGGACTTTTTTTGAATCACTCAGTAAAAAAGGTCTTAATATTAATCGCTCTGTTTTAAGTATTGGCTGAAGATCCATTTTATTAGTTTAGTTAATAAAAGAAATAATTCAATGGGATTGTTGTTAATTGATATGACATAAAGCACACATCCCCCTTTTTGATGCTTTTTGATATGGCCTAATGATCGTCGCCATTTTTAATCAGATTACACTTACCCCCCTTGAATCAGTAATGAATGCTAACCAACAAAAAAATGGGAAATTAGAATCTAAGCTAATTAAGGTTAACGCTAGAGAAAGGAATAACGATTGATTATTTGATCAGGTAAGAACTACCTGTATCTTGGTATAACGATAAAACAGTAAAAAATGATCCTTGCACAAATCCGCAACTAATTTATGCAAAGACCAATATAAAAAGAGCCTCTCATTTTCATGAGAGGCTCATCTCCCTGCAACGCTGTTAAGCAAAGGTATCTGAGAATAGGCTATTAGCCCATGTAAACATATCTCTGTAATTCTCTCTATCGACACCTATTGATGCACCACCAGAGCCTGGCACAATTTTCATACTATCCGTAGCAATATCATACCCAAACACACCCGTTAACCATGATGCTGTATTCGTCGAAAGCGGACTATAACAAGCAGAATTGGTCATTGGAGCAGCATAGGGTTGATCCCCAGCTAATAGGCGAATCACAGCATCAGCACAAACTTTTGCCTCTGAGTTGGCAATATGTCCCGCTTTTGGCTGTCCTGTGCCTTGTGAATCACCAATGATATGAATATTCGGAGTTACCGTTGACTCATAACTAAGTGGACTCACATTTGCCCATCTACCTGATGAATTACCCGCGGTTAAACCCGCTGATGTAATTATTTTTCCTGCTGAATGCACCGGAATAACATTTAATACATCCGCATCAAAATCACCTGCATCTGTAATCGCAATGCGTCGGTCTGAATCAACCGATTCAAGTGTTACATTACTATGATATTCAACGATACCTGCATAAGTGACATTAAAGGCATGACTGAATGTTTCCTTCTCAACAATAATATCGGGGTTCGCATCCAGAACGATTACCTTAGAACCTGGTTTATTGGTTTTTAAATAATCAGCGATTAAGGCGGCTCTCTCATACGGGCCAGGAGGACAGCGATAAGGTGCTGGTGGAATCGTCATAACAAATGTCCCACCCGCTGGCATCGCATCTAACTGCTGCTTTAGCAACAATAGTTGATCACCTGACTGCCAAGCATGAGGCACTTTATTAAAATCTAACCCTGGCACTGGGTTCAACGAAATACCTGGAGCTACGATTAAACGATCATAAGCCAGTGTTGCACCAGAACTCAGCTCTACTTTCTGACCTGCTCCGTCTATAGCTTGCACCCATTCTGCAACAACATTAACGCCGTATTTATTTGATAAGGCATTGTAATTGAAGGTGATATCATTAAGCGTTTTTTGCCCATTAATAACAAGGTTACTCAGGATAGGCGAACGATATTGAGCATTAGGCTCAATCAACGTTACATTAAGATCTGGCGACCAATGCTTGAGATATTTTGCCGCCGTTGCACCTGCAAAACCGCCACCAATTACAATAACTCTAGAACCGCCAGTGGCCGCATTTAAGAGTCCTGGAAATGATGCTAATGCAGATACACCGCCAAGTGATTTAAGAAAATTTCTACGTGATGAAGTGTTCATTATTTATTTCCTCCTCTGTTTCCTGACAGATTTCTGAAGTAATCAGCCATTAAGCTAATCTGTTCTCTGCTATAGCCTTTTGCCTGTAGATGCATGAGTTCATTCTTATTCTTCCTCTGCATTTCGAGAAGCTCACCAGAGATATTTTCACCCAGTAAATTGTCAAAGCCTTTAAACGGATTGCTATCTGTTCCATGACATTGAGAACACTGAGAGGCTAATAATCGGCCTGCTGATGGTGTAGTAACAACAGGTCCTGAAGGTGTTTGACCTCCATTGCCATCCTCTTCATGATCATCGTCATCATTATTTTGACTATCACCGTCATGATCATCATCGTCGTCATCATTATTTTGACTATCACCTTCATGATCATCATCATCGTCGTCATCATGATCACGAGCGTCTTCATAATTTGTACTATCGTCATCAGTACTGTTTTCACTTTCAGTGCTATCTTCTGCTACAGCAGGGTTATTAACTTCATGATCAGCATCTTCTTCATCGACTATACCGTCGTTATCATCATCTGAATCTTCTTCATCTTTGATACCGTCATTATCGTCATCAACATCATTGTCGTTAGTGATTCCATCATTATCAGTATCGTTATCATCAACACCATCATTATTATGATCGTTATCTTCGATATCGAGGATGCCATCACCATCATCATCGTCATCATCCATATTACTAATATGATCGCCATCATCATCTTCAAACACATTGATGATTCCGTCCTTATCATCATCTAAAGCATCAACCCCGACAATAATAATATTCAATGCCTCTGAAACAGCACTATCTAAGGAAATATCTTTAGGCGTGTCTTCAACACCATCATTATTTTGATCTGAATGCATCTCTTCCCTTGTTAAAGGAAGATCAACAAATGCCAAATCAATATCCTGATTAGAACTGAAAGCGATACTGCTTGCGCCAGCGCTATTAACAAATCGGATAGGTGTTACAACCTTATTATTGGGATCATTTTCATTGGTTGTCATTACAAGGCGACAAGAAAGGTCGTTTGGTAATTCCAAAGTAAATGGATGTTGATTAGTGCCATTCGATTCGGAGTTAACCGAGTAATGTGACCCATCCTCACAAAACGCTTCAATTAATGTTCCAGGCACGGTGCCTGTTAATTTGTAGCTAGGTTTACTGAGGGTGTTGGGCGTAGAAGATGTAGTGACACTACTTCCTCCCCCTCCACAGGCGGCCAATAAAACAGCCGTTGAAACCATTACAGGAATGGTATATTTTATTTTCATGGTATACTCCACTTGCTAAGTTGCTTACCTTTAATCGGTAAGTAGTTTATCGACTCGGTGTTACAGCACCGAGTCACTTTTTTCTAGCTAAATTGCTAGGAAATTAGTTGCTAGATTCTGAGTCTCCTTGAGTCCCATCCTCTTCTGAATCATTCGTTGTATCTTCTCCTGAATCATTTGTTGCATCTTCTCCTGCATCAGCTTCATTTCCTGTTGAATTATTAGTCTCCTCTTCAGCGTTTACGCTATTTTGTGATTCATTTTCTACGTTACTTTCTGAGTCTGTAGTATTACTTTCTTCTGCATTTTCTCCATCACTCTCCTGAGATGTTTCATTCTGGTCTGAGCTATCATTATTATCAGCTTCCTCAGAGCCATCTCCTTCGGAACTACTGTCATTAGTATCATTAGAGCTATTTTCTTCAGAGCCATCATCCTCACTGTTATCTTCTTCGTTATTATTAGAATGATCGTCCTCGTTATTACTGTCATCATTATTTTCATCGGCACTATTTTCATCGACGTTGTTGTCTTCCGAGTCATTATCCTCAGTATTACTGCCTTCTACGCTGTCTTCAGTACCGCTATCACCTTCATTATTTTCCTCATCTTGATTCTCACCTGCAGAACCCACATCACCAGAATCATTTGCACTCTCATGTTGGCCAGAATTTTCTTCATCTTCACCAGAATTACGTGCCTTAAACTCAACTTTTTCAGCAACTAAAATACCATTAACATTAATAATGCCTTTAATTTCTAAAGAAGCATTCAGGCGAATATTCGTTGCCACTCCATGCTCATATTTTGTAGCATTATTGGTCGTTACTGCTCTTTGGTTAAGATCAAAATCTTCACTTGAAACAAAGCGGGTTACAATGCCCTCAATTTCAATTTTTGTATTCTCTGAAATATTTTGAACCTCATCCTCAAGTTCTATTTGATTGGCAATTAGGATATTCCCGTTAATACTGGAATTACTATTAACCTCAACAAACTGAGAAACCCTAAGCTCATCAAAACCATCCAGCTGCGCACCACTGTAATCAACCAAAATATTATTAATAACTAAAGTTTGGTCCTCTGCATTGATACGACTAATCGTCCCTTTTAACTCATTTTCTGAGACACCCGCAACAAAGACCTCCTGCTTTAAAGTAATACTCGTTGCTCTAATTAGGCCGCTAGCATCTTTAATCCCAGAAACCTCAACAATATTGCCTTGCACAAGAGAACTAAGATCAGCAACACCGTTAAAAGTTGTAATTGAATCAACTCTTACATTTTGTCCAAGTATTTCAATATTCTGATTATCAGTACTAACCTTCGTCACAGCACCTTCTAAAAGATCAACAAAAACAACCTGAGAAGCAACCCCCGAAGTTGTAGAAGCATTAATATTAGCGGTGATAACAACATATTCACCAATATGAAAATCCTCTTGGCCAACAGACGAAACACCATCTCTAAGGAAGCTAGCATTCTCAATATCAAAACGAATACCATTCACATAAATACTGCCAAACTCAGTAATGCGACCCATAGTAATGCCCGTTCCAGTAATGCCACCGCCATTATCTGCAACATTAACACCAGCCCCACAAGCAACAAATAGCTGTATAAAACTCGTTAGTAGAACTATTTTTAAAGACTTTCTTAACATTTATTTAACCTCAGAGTCAGCATCTGACTCTTCAAAGTAATATGCACCAACACCCACTTTCTTAACCTTCTTAGGAGTGGAAGCTTGTTCGGCATTGCTATCGTGTTTTGACAACCAGATATTTAATTTTTCTAATAATTTTTGATTTTCAACACTGGCAAGCGCTTTAAACGCTTCAACATGCTCTTCTGGAATCTGGTTATAACTCACCTTACGTTGGTATCTAGGCTCCTGATCACTTTCCAAAATATTATGTCTAATAGTAGAAATTAAGAGTGAAACATCTTCACCCAGTAGAGAATATTTATTCATTTTGTCATCAGAAGGAATATGCGCAACTCGAAGCAATTTAACTTTATCTTCATTGACTACTTCAACAGCATCCGTGCGAATAAGTTCATTCATCATCGCGCGATAAGGCATATCACCACTATAAAGATTGACCAAAGTTTCAAAACTTTCGTCATCTCCCTGAATCAAAAGTTCCTTAGGATTACCCTCATCATCAGTAAATTTTGGACTAGTCGCCCAATGACTAATAACTTTAACCGCTCGATTAAAATGGCTTTCATACTCAAGCTCATGAGACTCCATTTTCCTGATAGCAGCGACCTCTTTGCGTGTCATACCTGTTATAATAGCTATTCTAGACGTGGTCGCTTTCTCATTTTCTGCCAGTAGTTCCTTTTCAATAACATCAATATATACTTGTTTTGATAATCGAGAAAAGTCACCAAAGGCAATACCATTACGGTACATCAAGCTAATCAAAGGCTTGAGAATAGAAATAATAGACGCGAGAAGTATTTTATTCATTATTTTGGGAATATATTCCCAAAATAATGAATTGTCAATATCCCCTGCTGAAAGGAATCTCAAACACCATAGCACAAGAAATGTCCCTCTAAAGAGTATAGAGCACACATCCCCCTTTTATGGGGTTTTTGTAGAGATTGATTGGAAGCTGCCTGTGCGGCAGTGAACGTGATAAATCAGTAGCAGCTTGATCTGCATTATTTCTAAGCTGCCTGTGCGGCAGTGAACCTGGGTTTACGTCAACCGCATCAAACTTAGGATTTCTAAGCTGCCTGTGCGGCAGTGAACTTACAGGACTAGAAGGTAGACTCATTCTGCGTTTTCTAAGCTGCCTGTGCGGCAGTGAACGTGTTTCAATTTGCTGTTCTAGTGCTTTAAACTTTCTAAGCTGCCTGTGCGGCAGTGAACATCGCAAGGTGAAAGGCGGATTAGTTTCTCAGTTTCTAAGCTGCCTGTGCGGCAGTGAACTAAAAGCTGGTGATCAGGCTTATACTGAAGAATTTCTAAGCTGCCTGTGCGGCAGTGAACATAACTCAGCCTATGATTATTCTGAATCAATATTTCTAAGCTGAATTGATTTAATGTAATCGACCTTATCTCCTTCAATACATACAACAATGATATTTTTACTCTCATTAGTATAAATCATTTCATTATTAAAGTATATACGACCACTCCCCTCTATAATATAAATTGATTTTGAACGATTTATTTCTTGAACACCTCGCAATTCTAATTTTGAGCTTATGTTTAGATTGGAGTTTATCAATTGGTCTCTGAACACAACAATATCTCCCTTTCTGACTTGTGATAGATTTGACTGATCGAAATTAATTGGATAATCAGATTTCAATTTATAAAAGACATTTCCTTTTTTTGAAATAATTACCTTAGAACTATCTAAGCCATTTAATAATTTTATATTACTAATCTCTAATTGGTTGTTCAAATCAAACAATAATAATGCATTTTCATTTGTTTGTATTTTTTCAGATAATCCACCTGCTAAAGTACCGTTCAAATAGGAACTTACCCAATATCCTTTATCTGTTTCTCCAATATCTATAATATCAAAATAATCAGTCGATTCTAAGCCCAATTGATATTCATTATCTCCTCCCATAGATATAAATTTATATGATTCTATATTGTTCTTTGACAATTTTTCAACAGCAAGACCATATTTTACACCATCAATTTTATAATTTATGTATTCTATACTAGGAAATTCTTCCAGCATTATTTCTTTCCTTTGATATGAATGTAAATATTGTTTGTCATTCATCATATAAATACCACTTGC
>JAUTBZ010163986.1:0-10775 GCA_032361785.1 Lepetodrilus galriftensis | reverse complement strand
GAGAGAGAGAGAGAGAGAGAGAGAGAGAGAGAGAGAGAGAGAGAGAGAGAGAGAGAGAGAGAGAGAGCGAGCGAGAGCGAGGGAGACAGAGAGATACACATTGAAATAGAAAGAGATGGGAAAGAGAATATAGAGCAAACGGAGAGAAGGTGGGAGAGAGAGAGGGAGGGAAGAGAGAGAGAAAACGGAGATAATAATAATAATATTATAATACTAATAATAATAATAATAATACTAGTAATAATAGTAATAATAATAATAACAATACAATGACCATTTACCATAAGCGCTGCCACGGATATCTGCCTTAAATCTTTATAAGCGAGTCCTCTAAATGCTCGATTGATTCTGAAATATTGTGATTTTTTTTAAATTGAATATTTTCAACGTCAATTAAAACATTCAGTAGACGGAGAAATCTATCTTCTAAAATATTTCAATACTTTCAACACAAAACGTCATAGCCATCTTACGTGCGACATACTATGTGCCGTATAGGTTGGAGGTAACCTAGGGGTCTGGTATCGTCTTCACAATCTGTATATAGGTAACATATGTATACAGATAGGTAACATATGTACAGTGTGAACACAGGCGCTGTGGTATATTAGTATAGTAATTTATATTATCGGTTCATCTGCAACAGGCGTAGATCACAAAGCAACATATTAAATATTGACAGATATTCTAGGCTGTACCAATTATTGTCAACCAAAACAAATTATGTACTTAAAACAGTTATTAACGTATGTGATTTTGTAACATACATACTACAACTTTAGTTATCCACAGAGGAGTGCGCATTCATTTACGACATAAAAGTGACACGAAAGACAAACAAGATTATTACACAATTAGATATATTTACATGACAAGGTTATAAAATATGTACAAGACAAATTCATATTTGACAATGTAACTTACCGTAACGAATTATTTAAAAGTCGAACAAAATGTGGAATACTAGACTAGTAATACAAGTCATTTTACAGTCTTGTTGTTTAAAAAAAAAAGGGAATAACTTCTAGACGCAGTACAATAATTATATAGATACTTTAAAACAATTAGGTTAATTTTAATGACTGTCACGTCAAGGTTACTGCGAGTATAGGTTTGAATATAAATGTTCAGTGTGAACATAATATATTTTTATGGAGCCGAGTTTGCAGCATTATTTTACAGTAGCTTCAATTTATTATTCAAACAACCGCACATTTTTGGTAACATACCATACTGTATATCCTTATCTTTTGGTTGTGTTTCATTCGTATGGTGTGGCAACTAAACATGGGCCATAGATCTACATGTATTTTGAAATACTGTTTCTGTTATTAGTACAATGGAAGAGACAATAGTGACCATACTATTTAAGAGCATGACGCTTCGAGATAATAAAACACATTGCAACCTGTTTTCGCCTCATATCTCAACATTCA
This sequence comes from Lepetodrilus galriftensis, assembly GCA_032361785.1. Taxonomy (NCBI): domain Eukaryota; kingdom Metazoa; phylum Mollusca; class Gastropoda; order Lepetellida; family Lepetodrilidae; genus Lepetodrilus; species Lepetodrilus galriftensis. The sequence goes on along the minus strand of JAUTBZ010163986.1, from coordinate 9,339 downwards.
TAGCTACGTTTATGTGAACACTGCATGCACATATCCCCATAAAATGCACCCCCATCCCCCTCCCACCATCCACAAGTGTTAAAGGGCAATATGTATACAAATATATAACGGCGGACTTTTACTGTGTAAGCAAACATGCTTGTTTACATTATGAATGTGCGTATTAATACACCCCGGCTGGTACTAAACACCACATAACAACTATAGGAGTGCGAAGTCTGGAACACTTCCTATTCCTTTGAGTCGAGTTATGGCTAGGATTAATTATGTGTTTGTATCCACATGAAACAATATGCATATCCATATAACAATAGGCATAAAACAATATGCATATCCATGTAATTGTTTTAGCTTGTGTGGAGGGGCCATAAAGAGATGGAACTATCTTATAATATACATTTCTAAGTACAACCATGATGACAATAAATTGCAAATGAATATACACATCAACGATGCTGAACAAGACAACAATGATAACTGCATTGATGATGATGCTGCTGCTGCTGCTGATGATGATGATGACAACCACGTTGATACTAATGACGTTGTTTTTTGTTCAGTGCAATTCTAGATAATTAATTAATTAATGTATTACTATTATTATTATTGTTATTATTATTATTATTAATATTATTATTATTGTTATTGTTGTTATTATTATTACTATTATTATTATTATTATTAGATAATTAGTATTACTATTATTATTATTATTGTTATTGTTTTGATTAAATAATTATGATTATTATTATTATTATTATTATTACTATAACAACCACTGGAGATAACAATTGCGATAAATATGACAACGATTATGACCAAGATCATGACATTGATGAGAAAATCGATGATAACAAACATCACTGTGGGATGAGAAAACATCAATAATCGCTATGATGACAATGATGACAATGATGACAGTATTTACTGTGACATATATGACACTGATGCAAACATACTGATAACCAAAACTTCCGACAATACTGACAATAAAATCGATGATAAATTATGATGACGGATGATACCATTCACAGAAACGATTACGTCGCAGTTAACAACAATGGTTACATTCACTATGAGAAATCCAAGGCACATAAACATCGATAATTAAATCGATTTAATCTATGATAGTTGCTTTAGATATATGACAACTGCGGAAAAAAATAAAATAAAAGTCCAAAACACCTCTGGCATATTCTTAAAGCCACTGCCACCGGTGAATGATTCATTTAAACCCCAAAGAACCTGCTTTAATAAAGTCTCGTTTTACCAAAAGTATCCTTTGAGCTGGTAAGATTGATTCATGAGATTAAAGCTCCGAGGTGGCCTGCTTCAACTTGGATACGTCACTCGTGTAACGACCACGCTGGATTTGCGTAACATTAATCAAAAGGTGTTGAAAATGTACGGTAAATGTACTCGGTGTCACACAAATAACGATAACCGCTGGTGGGGCTTTAATGCTTTCGTCAACTTCACTGTACGCACGTTTTTAATATGTTTTCATGTGTTTATTGAATAATAAATCACACCTCTTATCAATTACCTGAATACTGTAGTGTTAAATTCTGTCAAATTACGAAGACGGATGGATAAGTTATTATCTAGAAGCGTCATGCTCTTAAATAGCATGTTCTATTTTTTTTTAAAGGAAGAAACGTTTAAACTGGAATTTGTAAGTAATAATAACAATGTGTACATTTATACTGCGCCAAATTCACGGTCGAAAACGTGCTCATAGCGCTACATTATTGTAATAATAATGTTATCAAACATAATGTTAAGATGCATATAAGTCTAGTAATCTGTATGTTATTCTTAAAAAACTACGGAGTTACAGAAATTCTGCAATTGTCAAGTTTTAATCGTAACCTTAATTCAAGTTCCGTTTATATATAATGGCGTCGCGTTTCAACCATGCAGCATCAACGTCACTTTTCAATCGACATGCAACGACTGTTGACGTTTAAGAAGCATAAACATGAAATCGAGTTTCCCAAATAGTTTTATTCGATCTTGAATTCTATTTTACGTGTATTGAGGAGCAGATGTCGGCACTGGGCTTCCATAAAGCTGTCGGGGCGACCATGAAAGCGAGTCCAACTCGTAGAATGTCTAAGATTGGCTTAACAGACATGTGCGAAAAATAACTTTAAAATCGAAATCGTGACAAAGTCTTGATAATCTGCTAGAAACAAACAAAGGACTTTCTGGTTTTAGCGGGTTTAAAGCAGCATTAGGATTGATTTTAAAGTTTTAGCGTTGTTTTGTTGTTTTTCGCTAGAAAATTTATTCGAAACGCAACCAGCGTTGGAGGTCGAATACTGTTCGAATACTTCACTAAAACGCAAACATGAACAGGAGGTAGAGTATTGTCTGACACATGGGCTTCTAAGGATGGTTTACAGTTAATATTGTGTTTGCGAGTGCGAGTGCGAGAGCGCGAAAGAGAGAAAGTGAGAGAGAGAAAGTGAGAGAGAGAGAGAACGAGAGAGAGAGAGAGAGGGATATTTACATGCACTAGTCACTCGAGTGTCATTGCGATCATGAGGCGACTGTTGCTGTTCCAAAATGTAACACAGGTACTGAATATCAGGAATCTGGTCACCAAAACCACCATCCAATGATGATAAGGATTCCAATATCACCTCTAAAAGAAATATTAAAATTTCTACCTTTGGTTGTTTTGTATAAGTAGGTACATGTATATATATATATATATACGCAGTACATACAGTGGGAACTTAGGAAAATGTAGCTTGTAGTCCAAATAAATAAATATACATGTAGATAAATCAAACATAATTACTTTCAGGTAATACCGGTATATGCATTTTTAATGTTTATATACGCCGTACATCCATGACGTAAAGACAATATTGTTTTGTGTGCATGTCGTGACGATGAGCTTTACAATGACGTTGTAGCGATATTAGTGACCCTCTCCCTGCAAAATCACTAGACAAAATCACTGCTCATTGGGGCACTTCCGGGTTGCCTTCAACAGGTAGAGGGTTAAGGAATGATGAGAACGTGCTAGGTTATGGCCTAGGTTATTACGGTTTCCGTCAAGCGGAAATCAGACAATTAACTGGCGCCTTATCTGACCAGAGAATTCGCACGTTTTATTACCCTCTCTGGTGGATTTATATACTATAGTACATGTATACCGATAGTACACCAAATGTCCTTGAATATGGAAGATGTGATAATTTACATTAGAACATAACACCACGGGGAACATAAGGAAGCAGAACTTTGCTTTAAGTTATAATACCCAATTGCTCATTTTATTTCCGGGGGGTTGGCTGTATTTTCTTTATTTTAAAAGTATTTAAAATGTATTTTAATGTTTTAATTTCGTATTTAATCTTTTCTAGTTAATTTGACAAAGTTTCAACTTTTCAAAGATATCAAAATGTGCCATCACCATTTTGGGGGCAATTACTACAAAATTAAGAATTAAGAATTACTGAATATTTTTCATTGAAAAAATCTACATGCACCATACTAGTGTAAACAATGAGTACTATCGGCTTTAGATAATCTATTCGCTACAACTACCACTTTAATTCTTCGCCTTTCGTAAACATGGCATATAGTTACTTCTTAGCTCCATGTCCGTAGTAAGTTATCGTCGTCGGGGAGAAAGCAATCTTCATAGAGTCCAAACAAGATCTTTGGCAGGAGATAACAGGACGACTAGATTGAGTTGCTCGACATGGGGGTTCCCTCGGCATGGGAAACGCTCATAAATCAAGTTGAACATGCAAGCACTGTCTCCATGGTCTCGTGTGATGTTTGAACTTTTCAGAAACACTTTGGCATCAATGGAACACTATAAACAAAATTATGTGTTAAAGAAAAAAAAGCTCAGGTTTAGTTGCGCGATAGCTTGTATCTTTTACTAGAAGCTATAAACCTGAATCTAGTTTATTTTCGTGTTTAAAAAAAAAATATAAGCCTGTGGAACAATTTTTATTTAAGAATAATCATAGACATGTACTAGTATCTTGTATAGACGGTGCATACATTTCATCTTTTTTTTGTAGCTTGAGTTGTATAGTCCCCAGGGAGTTGAGAAGGAATTGGGTGCACACGGATCCGTTACCGGTGTAATAGTGTAGCGCTTTGAGCATGATTTCGGGCGTGGATTTGTCGCAATATAGCTGGCACATTATCAATACATGTATCATTATTATTAATATAGATAATAGATATACACATACAACTAATTAATGTTTCGTAATATCTAAACACTAAGTCCAGTTCCTCGTTTGGTACGCCACTGATCTGATGTAGCGTACGAGTAGTCACTGACTCCTCGTCCCCGAGGATGTTCTGGTATATCTTATACCACTTGACGTGTTAGCCTGGGATCTCAGGCTAACGACGCAACTATAAGCCAACAGACAAAGCACATACCAAAGCACACGGTAAAGAAATGTGTTTAACTAAACAAGAAACATGTTTCGTGTTTCGATAAACGTAAAGAGTTGGTGACCGTGCACATTCTAAACAGTCAACGGACACGGTAACATAATTCACCGAAAACACGTTTTTGTTTTGCTGCAGTCATCACGACCGTATCTTATTAATATACATGTATATAAATATTTGAACATACTCACAACACACAAAACGTAGGCCCGGTGAACCTTTAACCATATAACAGGTGGCGTATGACAACAATCCTGAATCCGGGTTTCGAGGATGCGCTCAGTATTTGACGACTGCACTGTTCGGTATATTTTACGTACACTTCTTAACCTAAAAACAGTCTAAACAACCGTATTTTCTGTTAACACATGTAGAGTATCTTTCACAGATCTCATCATCTCGTGTTCTTGCGCTATGCCTACAATAACACTACACACAACACTCTAGCGTGTTCGGTATAGCATCCAACATATTCGATGAACACATGTCTAGACATTAATGCCTCTACTGTTACCAAACTGTCAAGGAAAAAGGAAATTGGAATTAGATTTTAATCAGAAATAGACCTAATTTCGGAACTAGGAATTTGGCTCTGACGTCACGAGAGTGTAACTATGTGCAAAGCATGTACCTGGAAACATACTATGCTCATTTTAACATTCAAACAAATTACAACGGGCTACCATTTCGTTACGGATAGAATGCTGACATCAAATTGGTGATTTCAACATGTATTTTCAAGCGGAATGTTCTAAAATAATCACAGAAAAAGTGTATGTGATCTAGCAAATATCTGTGGATTAGGGGCTAGTATAATACTGACGGATTAATGTTGGCTAAACCAACCAAAAAAAGTTACTTTTGCTTCTAGACAAAGTCCAAATGTCATTGTTTTTGTGAATAAAAAGAACGATGTACGTTCATGAACATCTGCAATAACAAACAACTAGAATTGTAATTAGTCTATACATATACATGTCTTTGTGTGATACAAAAAATAAAATGTAATCTAAATATTTTTCACCATCGAGCTCTTTTTTTCCGACTTTTTGCGCAACGAAACATAATAATTGTCTAAGTTACCAGGTTACTTTAATAATAAACAGTACAGTTTGTATTTTTACACGTGCATGCACTTTATTACCGTGTGAAAATGAATATACTAGGCAGTTACTAGATGTATACATAAGCAACATAAACTTTGTATGCATGCCATTATTGGTATTAATGGTATGTCCTCTCATTGTGGACTTTAGGCGAAATTAAAATATTATTCGATAAAGTAAAAATATTAAAAGTAATTACTCTCAGACCAGGCCTACGGTTGTATAAACGCAAATTCGGCTCGAATAACATGCGTACCGGCTGGGGAAAAAGAAGAGGGATACCGGCATGAATTACTTACGTATCGGCCATATAAACAAAGTCTCGGTTGAATTTGCATTTATAAGGCTATTGTAACGTCAACGCTTTCTATTGTGGCGGGAGTCCAGTTACAACTATTGTAGCGCTACAAGAGCGTCGTGCAACGGGCACCTGACGACGTGACAGACTTTTCATGAAACGAATGTATGCAGGCCGTCGCTAGAGGAATCCATTTATTTGAAACTTGGGAGAATACGAGTAGGCCTATGTAATGAGACCATCCGCTTGTCAGCGCTTTCATTTACGTGACAAATGGAAATAAAAGTGCTGGGAACCAGGATGCAATGAAACGTGTCTTTGATCTTCATGATCTAGCTTGTTACATATCCTCGTTGTTATAAGTCTATTGATCGTCGTATTTAATACTATTTATCAAAGTCTAGTTTATCCAGCTAATTAATTGTCTTGGGTATTGGTGTTTCAAAGGCAGCGGAATTCATTAAAACTTGAATCAACGAAACGGAATATATTTCTGAAATGCACAGGATTAAAAATAAATGGATTTAATAAAAACACGAAAACTACATGTATCCATGTCTACCACATTACCACAAGAAATGCAATCATGGGCAGTCCCTGAATACATCTGTTTCCTAAACTCAGAACTCTCAAAAAAAGAAAACAGTGATAACGTTGTGCACTTGCGCAATAATTATGTCGATATGTTTGTAATATATGAAAAAAAAATTTCTTTCAAAAAGATTGAAGATTCCATTATTTCGAAATACAGAAAAGATCAACATGTGCAGTTTATTACAATACACATCAGCGGAGTAATACATTGCGGCTAAGGTATAGCGCTAACCATTTTTTAATATACTTGTGCATGTAAAATGTTATAATATCAGAAACAAGTTAGTGCCCAAAAAGAAAGCTTAAAGTATGTGATTTTATAACCACTTCAAAATAATAGTCAAAGAAGCGTTCTGGTTCCCGTTGCACGACGCTCTTGTAGGCTACAACTATTGTAACGTCAACGCATTATATTGTGACGGAAGCCCAGTTACAACTATTGTAGCACTACAAGATCGTCGTGCAACGACCTCCTGGTTGAAATAACAGGAAATATATGTTCACCGGTAGACGGTTTTGAAATCTGGCTTTTCTAAGGAACCTTCCAGGTTCACGTTCCATGATCGTAGTTCTACGTGTCGTAAATCTGGAACGTTAACATGTTTAGTGACCAATTCGGAATAACTAATCGTGACATATATTTTGACGTCTCAATACATCTATAGACGTCACCGGTGGACTGTGTTCGAATCTGACGTGTGCGCAACACGCACTGAAACCAGTCCTGTGGGTACCTTCAAAGGTATTTCTCTGTGGTAACTTGGACTGAGTCCAATGTATCCGTTTCCGGGATATTCCAATCGAAAAAGCCTTTCCTCCAGGCCCTGAAACCGTTTGTCAAGGACAGTCCGCCTCCTGGCGCGCCTTCTCCCGCTGTCCGCCCTCCTTCCGGTTAGACCTGCATTCGCGCTCCTAGTACCACATCCGGTTGGGCACGGACTCTTCATGGTGTGCATCATTCGAGTGAAACCATCACTAACGTCTTCTTTGAAGCCGACTCTTACGCTCGAATCATCTATGGAAGGGAGTTTGACGCTTTCCTTTCTTGTCGCGTACTCGCCGTCGCTGCTGTGAACCATCGTCGGCCTTCCGGAAGTACCGCTGCTGTGAACCATCGTCGGCCTTCCGGAAGCACCGCTGCTGTGAACCATCGTCGGCCTTCCGGAAGCACCGCTGCTGTGAACCATCGTCGGCCTTCCGGAAGCGCCGCCATCGTCACCGAGGATCATGGGTAGCAATAAATCCAGCACGGTATTAGTCACAGTTTTCGTGTCCTGCGCGCGCTGGTGCTTTATCATGCGTCGGAAAAGAAACGCCTTCTTGTGGAGGTCCAATATTCTGATCGTCTTCTGATTCTCCGACCGGATGTTGGATAGCTTGACGTCCAGCATCTGTTGCTGAGTGACATTATCGTAAAGCAGGACGCGGGGGACGTTGGACTTGGGAAGGATGCTCCGGGTTTTCTTCCCGTAGTTGGGCACTATTCGCGGAGGTCGGTGCATGTACCGGATGTCCATGCGCTTCAATGTCTCCGGCTCGTCTTCCGTGTTTCCGGTCTCGTTCATCATGGGTTCAGGACTCGCTGACTCTGTAAGAAAAGCGATACGGGATATATTTATGAGTTATTGTGTATACGTATAGCGTCATGTGAGAATGGTTGGTGTCTATCTTCCACACATTGCTTTCAAATAGTTTTAATAAAGAAGAAATATGTTATTAAAATTGGTTCATTTCTTCTTTACGTTCCATACATTTATTTGTCACATATGTTTAATAAAAATAAATATTATTATTAAAATTGGTGTATGTTTTCTTACGTTCCATATATTTTTTTGGTCACCTAATTTTAATAATAGTCGGAAAATATGTCTTCAGTATGTGTATTATATTATATTATATGTATGTGTAATGCATGTGTAATGTGTAATGTTATGTATGTGTTATGTACATGTTTAATGTATCTGCGGTGCAGTAGGACGTTTAGATAGGTATACTACTTACATGCTAGACATGTACATGGCCATTCAAGTTGATGTCTAGTAAGTAGTAACCTATATATCATGTATGTCCCAGCAAGAAAACTACGTTGGAATTGCATCGATACAACACCAATGATATTCGTCCAAGCCCAACGTATTTTGTCCATCGCATGTATTACATGTTCCCCATACAATGTAACCTATTACGTTTTGCTAAAGGATTTAAATAGCAAACAACAAGGTAATTGAATGTCAATATGTGCTTGCTCGTAAAGTAATACACTTGTAACTTGACGTATCACGTGTATAATGCCTGGTTTATTATGTAATTACTTCTGTAATATGCACCAATAAATCTACAATACTAGTATATGGTGCAACCATAAGCAATCTAGTCAATACAAGTCAAACATGACAACCTGGGGTGGTATCCTATAAATAGCTTAAGACTCAAGTCAGCAAAACACTAACTTTGTGACACATTTTGACTCAGTTTTCTTTATTGGATTAGTTTGAAGTTCTAGACATAGATTCGATACAGAAATCTTGGTTAAAATAGGTTTATAATTAAGGTTTTTGTTGTTGACTTAAGTCAATTAAAAACTTAAGGTGTTTATATGATGTATAGAGGCCATGCAACACTACAATGTCAATGAGAATGACAACATTTTCAGTGAGAACATTTATTATGAAGTGAACAACGGTCGTTATAACAACAATAATTGAAAGGCAAATATTATTCATGTATGTAAATATTGTTCATCTCTCTCTCTTTCTCTTTCGCTCTCGCCTTCTCTCTCTCCTCTTCTCTCTCTCCTCTTCTCTCTTTCTCTTCTCTCTCTCTTTCTCTCTGCCTCTCCTCTTCTCTCTCATCTCTCTCTCTCTCTCTCTCTCTCTCTCTCTCTCTCTCTCTCTCTCTCTC
>JAUTBZ010163975.1:0-10777 GCA_032361785.1 Lepetodrilus galriftensis | reverse complement strand
GGATCAACACTGCACAGTGTAACTGCGCATGCGTCAGACAGAAAGTACAGACAGAACAGCTAGAAAGGAGCAGCCCCATTGTCAACCACGAATATTACGATGCCGACTGAATATCAGTACCTTAAAAGCGTAGACAACTTCCTCCCTGAGAAATCTGTTCTCCCCGGCGTTCTTGTCGAGGAGCCCCCAATCCATCTTGATGTCCCACGTGTATGTATAACAGGAACTGATGACCGCTGACACGATCCACAAGTAGAAGAAGACGCTGTTCTGGCGATACTCCTCACCATATTCCTCTGAGAATTAGTAAAAGTTGGAATTAATAAAAAAGAAGAATCGGAATGGAATATAATTCAAATGTTTCCTTGAAAATAAAAAATTGTTAGACATGAACATGATTGTTTTAAAAAAATATATAAAATTTGTTTTGAGAAATTTCCTTTTCACTGAAGATGGAAGTACACACACACAACAAATAGATTTATGATTTAATTAAAAAATCTAAATAAATCTGACAATAACTAAGACCTACTAATTTTCAAAGACGCAAAATTTAACATACCTTTATGGATTTTATACAGAGTTGAAAACAGGATGACAAAAAATGTCGTAGAATATTTCCCTGCGTTGACCACATGTGGAAAGAGAAGCTTGGTGTCACGGTAACGGCGGAGACACTGGGCGAACCTGAACCACGCGGGGAGACAACCCACGACGGCCCTGATACCATAGATGTTCTTTGTACACACCAATGGTCCTGTGATTAGAAAAATAAATTTTGATATTCAAATTGAAGAAATGAATCGATAACGCTGGGATCAAAATATTAAAGACAACAGATGAAACCCAAAAAAATACGGTAATTTTCAGAATTGCTTGAAAAATCAGTTAAAAGTGAACTCTCACAGTGCGATTTGAAGTAACAACTTACATGAGAACAATCGAATACGTCATTTCAATTGTTCTCATGTTGTTACTACAAATCACACAGTGAGCATCTGCCTTAATTTCTAAAATATGGGGGAAAAAAATCCCATCCCTGAAATTGTGAATAAAGTGATTTGTTTGAGTAAAATACAATACGTTTTTACTAGCTGATTTTGATAAGCCAACTGTAGATAACATCAGTGAGGAAAAACAACCCACTGTTCTCTCCCAGCCACTCCACCTCGAAGGCAAAGTAACACACAAGGTATTCGAAGTCCAGTAGCACCATAGCCAGACTGTTGAGCTGATCGGCCAGCCAGAAGTCTGCGAAACCTACGTGGTGGAACGGAGCTGTGAATATACGGAACTGAAACAAAAACAAAACAAACCATGAACAAATTTACTTGTCCATGTCTGGGTGAAAGATTCCTGCTCTGACAAGCACTAACTCGCACATATTCAATTTATTTTGTCATAATTATATTTCATTTGTTTAAATTTAAATTGTTTTATTTAGTTTTTGCTGTGATGAGCAATAACTCAATAACTCAATAACTAACACATTCTGTTACTTAATTAATTTTATAATAATTTTTATTATTTTAATTTTTAATTTTTTAAACTTTTTAAATTACTGTAGTATGTTTCTTCTATGAAACTGTTGTGGATTCGTCTGCGTATAGGCAGATACGCGTCTGGCCACCGCACAACCGCCCACAGCGCCGCCAAACAACAGAATCGCCCAAGGGGAGACCACTCACCAGGATTCTCAGCAGCCACATGCGGGCTCTGTAGTAGAGGATCCTGAAGGGGTTAATGAGGAAGACTAGAAGCAGGGCTGCCATGGACAGAGGGAACGCCATGGATGGTATTGGCAAGAAGTCGCTGAACAGATAACCCAGCACGCTCAGGGCCCAGATCACTGCTAGGAAGGATGCAAGCTGTAAAAGAAGTGATATCAAAAATAGAAAGTAAATGAAGAGGACATAAAATATTTTACAGACAGCTCAGCACCCTCAGGGCTCTGGCCCTGAGATTCTGGCCCTGAGATTCTGAAACGTTTCTGAGTACGATTTCGTACTCGACTCAGAATTTTGTTAATAAAACGTCATGTGACGTCATAGTCTGAGTACGTTTTTGTGCTCAGAAAGTTTCGTAATCTAGGGGCCAGGTCACTGTTAGCAAGGATGCAAGCTGTAAAGAAAATAGCATAAAAAGTAAAAGAAGCAGAGATAAAATATTTGACAGAATTAATAAGAAGTGGACATAAAATGTCTGCGGTGCCAAGAATCATAGGTTAAATTGGAGGTAAAAGAAGCAGACATAAACTATTTTACATGGATGGAAAGAGGACATACTATGATCTGCAAATAAACTATTCCATTGGTATGAAAATAAAGAAATAAAATAAATGGATATAAAATATTTGATGAGGATTAAGAAGAAGTGGACATAAAATGCCTTGAACTGGAAATAAAATATTCATATTGGTATAAAATATGAGATAAAAGAAGAGGATGTAAAATATTTGACAAGCGGGTGAGAACAAAATATGCCTACATGATATTTGAAGAGACGTGATCTATATCCTGTATCTCACCTCTAAAAACTGAGCATGTGTTAGATGGTGTCGTGGGTCGATTTCGAAGATGAGAACGTGGTTGACCCCTGACGACCTCCAGCCGTACGTATTGACCCCCAGTAGGAAGAGGATGAATATGAGCATGAACATCCCGCGGTACATACGAAGTGCAGGCACCCAGTCGCTGTAGTGGTCCGTGAAAATAGCTGTCAAAAGGGGGGACAATCACAATTGAATATTAGAACAGATAGGCGACAATTGAATATTAGTACAACTTTATGAAACAAATATAAAATTTAGCACATAACCAACAAAAAAATAAGAAGAAAAAAATGAAAATAATATTAATGGGAATAGTACAAGGAAATGGTAGATTTGATCCAAGATGGCTGCCATTTAACATTGAAAAGAATAATAGTGAATATGGAGTTTAACGTCGCTGCGGGAATCTTTCACCCATTTGCGACGAGAAAAGAATAATAGAAAAATAAATAACAGAATATTGGATACAGGTATATAAACATTACATCTTCAAACCAATTTGTCATGATAGCTAATTATCAGATGTACTCATCTGACTTCAAATTAATTAATTACAATAATATTATTCGAGGGTCTGAGTCTGAGAATAATTCCTGACTTACCACCCAATATTACCGCAATGATGAGCATAGAAAACATGCCAAGGAATAAGCCCACTTTGAAATTGGTCCATGGATTTTGCTGCAAATAAATATTCAAAATACAGTGCTCCCTCGATATAACGGGTCCAACGTGGACCCCATTTAAAAAAAAAAGAAAAAAAGAAAATAAAGAAGATGCTTTTGGTCACCAATTATATTCGTTGATATAACGCAGGTATTATAACACAGGTGGCATGTCATGGACCCCAACTTCAGCATTATATCGAGGGAGCACTGTACCATTTATTTAGATACATGAACAATATGTAGGTTTGAACTTTGGCTACAAACCCTGACAATTTACCACTGTAATGCCATCCACTCACTTTCTTGATTTATTTAAAAAAATTGGTGTTTAGATTCGCTTTCTAGATTCTTTCACTAATATCATGACTTGTCAGGTTATTTCAGGAGGAAACCCGCAACATCTGTAGCTCTGAATATTGCAGTAAATCTACAAGCACCAGCTGGTACTGACAAACCAAGGATGATAACTTTATTGCCATGGCAGGGATGGAAATTAACACTACGGTAGTTAGCCGGCCAGCCTGGGACAGGTCTCCCAATGCTAAAGATAACCTAATAAGAGCTAGTAGAAATTCATAACATTTGTTATTTGTATAATTATTTGTGTTAGTAAGTTTTAACGTTGTTTATATCGATGCCATGGTACAGACAACACATCTTATCAATATGACGTCAGAAAGTTAACTTTTGCAAACATTGATGCCGGACCCCCGGGATTGGATTTGAACCTGGGGTTCCGAAGTTTCTACCACTGTGCTACCAAGTGCCCCTACCTGGTCTCCTAATGGTGGAACTCTCAATCGCTTCATGGCTTTCTGTCTGTTCCCTCCTTCCAGTTCGCTGGTGACAGATTGCTGCAACAGACAAGCAACACATTAATTCAGTTTTCTTTTGGTCTGCATAACGTGAGGAAAACCTGAGACAACTTGCTGCTACGGTAAGACCCACTAGGAGGCATGGCAATGGACAATTGTGATTTTAGTAGAAAACAAATGTCGGAGGTTTGAGGGCTTGGACCACACGTGACATCCAGTGCAAATAAATCGAGCCCTGGACAAATATATTAGAGGATTTCCTACACTCACTAACCCCCAACTTTCTCTCCACCCTCTCCCACCCACAATATACACACCTCTGTATCCTGAATGAGATGGTCGACTTCTTTGTTGGTGTAGAAAGGTGAAGATTCCACATGAGCCTGCCTCCATTCCGCTCCGTGAGTCGTCTGCAGCAGCTGCGAGGATGAGGTGGAATTGTGAATGTAATATAATCGTCTAGCACCATAAATGGCAGCTTGGGTTGTATACTCCTCAGGGAGTTGAGAAGGTGAACTGAGTGTTTATTGATCCATTGACTGGGTTAATAATATGTTTGGGTGCAGAAATGTCAGATCATTATATGGAATTATTTTTTATTTAAAGTGGCTCATTCACCAAAATCAAACCTAAAGAACTGATGATCCTACACCACATGCAGTGATTGATTTACTTCCAAATGTTATCAATAAATAAGCTCATTTCCCGGGCAGTCAGTTTGTTTATTTACATACATTGTTAGGTTAACAATGTTGACATGTGACGTCATCCGAGTGGCATCATGTTCGTGAAACCTATGCATATGAGAAGTCAGCGCCATTTTCAAAAACAAACGATTGTTTACATCCGTCAAGTAAAATGGCATATTTCGATGGGTTTGCCTGGCATTTCATACCTGAAAGCGCGGATTCTTGCAAACATTGCTCTATATATTACATATGACCAATAATAAAAATTGGCATAGGTAAAATCACTGTTATTTGCATGCAGTGGCAGGGTTCCACTTATCAACAATTTTTATTAATAAAGTGCGTCCAAACTTGCAATTTTTGCATATGGGACGCAGGATTGCACGTTCGGAGAACCCTTGCAGTGGTGTATGTAAGGAGATATTGAGCCTGCTTTCTAGAGGATCTTTGGAATTTTATTCTTAAAACATCTGCATGCGCAAGTGAGTGAATTATTGTCTTACATCACCTTGGGAATCTTTCACCCACACGTGACAAACATCTGCGCGCAGTAGCGTATATATGAAGACACTGAGCCTGCGTCCTAAAGGACGTACCTTGTCCTGTTTCTTGAGGATCTTCCTGAAGCCGGTGAAGTTGAGTGTCTGGTAGTTCTGCAGCAGGATGAGACTGAGGTAGAACTCACTGAAGGCCAGCTTCAGGTCGTGAAGACGGCGCATGTGGATGACCCCGGGGTGCTCCTTGTCCTTGAAGCGGGTGTAGATGCTGGACCGCCGGCGCCGCAGTCCCGAGTGCTTCAGGTCGTTCTCCATGTGCGCTTGTAGCTCCGCCTTCAGATTGGCATACTTCCTGTTGGCCTCCGACAACTTCTCTGTTCAAAAATATTAATTAACGATGTTCATTCCAATACCAGTAGTTGTTTTTTCCAAAGGAGAAATTCAGGGTTCCCAATTGAATGTAAACATCTTTGATTTTCTATAATACATTTTTTTATAATATATTATTTTCTATAATCAAAATTTCTATAATAAAATTCTGCAATTCCCTCCTGATTTTCTGTTATAAAATATACAACAACGTTATTAATACAATAGGACTTTTGGGAGAAATTTGCTCTATTATTTTTAACATTTATATTAGTACCTTTGGTGCCTTTGCTACTTGCCCTGACTTGCTCTGAAGGCAAGTAACTCACAATGTTAGTTTGAAACCCTGTCAGGGTTTCCAATTGAATGTAAACATCTTCGATTTTCAATAGTTCTAAAAATTTCTATAATTCTATAATTTTCCCAGGATTTTCTATAGGCATAAATAATAAAATTCCCCGACATAAAGACAATTTTTAAGGGTTAATAAATTAAGAGGCTTTTGAGAAGCTGTTTGAAAGTGCCTGACAAATGTGATGTTGCTTTACCAAGAAAGAAGGTGTTGATTTTGGCAAGTTCCTTGTCACAGAACTGAAAGAATCTCTCATCAAATCTGGCGAAGTATCTCTGTATTGTGCTCTGGTCCACCACTGAAACACAATGTCAGATAATAATAATAATAATAATAATAAAAGCAATAACAATAACAGTAATAACAACAACAAAAACAAAAATCATCATCATCATTACATGAATAATATCCCAAATCCTCATAAATTGTGAATATTATCAACAAAATCTTAAAATAACAATGTGCTTACTATTTATAAAAGTAAAATGCAAAAACCTGTGAAAATATAACACATACCCCCTACCTAAAAAAAAGCAAAAGCAAAATGTGTATGGTAGTCGACTAGCCGTTATGTTTACGGTACTTCAAAAACAGCAAACAAACTTATCCATAAAAAAAATACAATAAAAGAAATGTGACAAATAAATACGATTCCTTTATAAAATAATTAATTATAGTCTTGGGAAAATGGATTAACCCTCTGCATGCTGAAGGCAACCGGGGATGCCCTAAAGAGCTGTACCTGTGTCGAATCCAGCACAGAGAGGGTTAAAGCTAAGTGCATATTTAAGTATCAGCATCGCCCTTGACATACAATTGACCAACAAAGTTATGAAACTCATCAAACATTAACCCTTTGACTTTCACAAATGCTGAAATATAATTGAAGCTTTGAAGATAAGTTTTCCCCTCTAATTACACAAATCTGTACAATACTCCCAATTGTCAACACCATATTAAATCCTCCCCCCAGGATTCTTTTGTTCTTAGTGGCAGGATCACGCCGTGACAATATTGACCCTTTGGAGGTCAAGCAATGCAAACATGGTAAATAGATACGTCAGCAATGTAATAGACTGAAGCAGTGTATGATAACTTCACTACTTAAATGTTAAAGTGGCGAGACCATCTCTGCATAGGTCAAAGGTCACTAGTACGGTAGTGGGGTTATTACATATTCTGATCTTTGCCATGCTTACCCAACAAATATGATTTTTATACCCAGAGTCTTTAACAATCTCTGGTTGCCTTCAGCAGGGAGAGGGTTAAAAACATCTAAAAACTTTGTTTTCTTATTTAACTAGAGTGCATAATCTTTGAAATGGCGAGCACCATTCTGAAGCAGTTTAATGTCAGTTTAATGTGAGAATTCCCTACCCAATGTACAAGCATTATTTGTTCACGAAAAAAGATTAAAAAACGGTGGTCAGTGGGAAAAAATGCTGGTCAGTGTATACTTCAGTTTCATAGACAATTACATGACATATTTAAATGGGTACTTATCCTATGTACGCAAAAATATAATAATTATATATTAAATACCATACATTTATATCTGTTTTAAGATTTGTGAGGATGTTACCTTCTATAGATGGTGCCTGCTCCAGAACTTCATATAACATTTCTTTCATAACCTGTAATAAAAATAATAATAATAATATTTAATAATAAAAAAGGATAATAATATACTAGTAAATTATTATTTAATCTTGGAAAAAGGAAAAATCTAAATATTTAAACTTTTTAACGTCAAAACACAGTGGTGGTTACTTTAGCGTTACTGTAAGCTAAAACGAAATTTACAACATTTTCAACTCCTTGGGCAGTATACAATGAAAGCTGCCATTTCTGGTGCCATCTAGAAAGCCATAACAGTTTAATTACAAATTACACCTCATCCTACCAGGTACCCATTTACTGGTGGAAGAAATTACTTACCTCATATTGAATATATTGTTTTCTCCACTCGGGGGTGATATGCGCCCCCAGGTGTTCGGCGAACTTCATGGTTCAGGCAATTTAATCTTCAGACAGGAGAGCTACTTATCATCCGACATCCATCGTGAGACAACTTCAAAAAGATAAATTTGTTAACTAGCAGTAGCAATGTTGAAAAACTTGCCTCAAATATGACTCCAATGCTATGACACTTTTGCATAGGTCTTGAGCTCAAATCCCAAGTTTCAGGACTTAAAAATACTTTGTAACCTCAGTCTATTCTGGATCAGATGCTAAATTTGCAATAATTGTAAATTTGAAAATAAAAACTGATTAGGGAATAATAATTGACAGCCCTGCTGGATTAGGCACACAGATTATTTGGGCATCTCTGGTTGCCTTCAGTGTGGCGAGGGTTACTAGTCATGGCAGGAATTGTCCTAGTATTAGGACATCAGTCTTTGATGGAGGACAGATGTCCTACTACAGTAGGACCAGGGCAGGAAATTTGAATGCTGTTAACCCTCTCCCTGCTGGATTACACACATGCATTTCTTTAGAAAATCTCTAAAGAGAGGGTTATTGTTAATGCAGACAAAGTTTTGCGTCTCCTTTATGCTACGCAAGTTGCAATCCGATTATATATTATATAGTAAAGCAAAGTGCAGTGGAGCGTGTAGATATCTATAGGACCATGGACTAGTGGTAATGTAGACATAGAATTTTAGAGCTACAATTATATCACCTCAATAACCAACACCATTTCCAACAGGAAACTAATCTTTCTGGTGTAATGGGCTCCTCGACCCAAAGGATCCTGGTTGATGGCGAAGGTTATTTTATACAGATGACACTGAATAACTAGCACGACACAACACAGGTGCATAACATGAATTCATGTCACTCTCTAATCTTTGTACACAAAGTAAACAGTGCGGAAAGGTACTTGTCATTCAATATAGCTCTAGAGTCTAATGTTTGCATACTGTCTAGACCAAAGAACGAGAAAAATAGTAGCTAGGCAAATAAAGGTAAATTAATAGTTATTTAATACTTGTGATGCTCACTGTGCAAATTACAAAACAAGTAATTTGATGAAATCGAGTAAAGCTATATGCAACTATAATAATGCAGTAGGTACTAGGTAGAACTTAGAAGTTTGATTAATAACTAAAAGTACAAACTCTAAGAGTTAATTAACTAACCTTTAAAATAATCATATGATATCAGAGGTGCCAAGTGTCCTGATTTATCCGGAGATCTCCCGAAAATATAGCAAAATCCAATCTCCCGATTTCCTGCTTTTGATTTGCAATCTCCCACAAAAGAATCGTTTTATCTTGTTTATTTGTTTTTACACATATTTTTTTCTATATCCACATGAAAGTTTAAAATTTAAATATTTTTATTTAAAATATATATTTCCCTTTCGAAGAGTTATAGGTGATAAATATGACCGAAAAAGGCAGGAAAACATGTATTTGTCAGTCTCAGTGATACAAATTTCAGGGGGGTACCCCTGGACCCCCCTAGTTTACTTGGTTGCTCCATAACCTCGGGCTTTGCGACTTGCAGGTATTTCTCCCTCTTTTTACATACTGTAGTAGGGAGATCCTCATCACACTCATTTCAACTTGGCACCTCTCGAATATAACCCTATTATTAAGGGTTAATGAGATTTAATCGCTAACAACAGCAGTGTGGACAATCATATCCTAGATCCCTTACACTTCCGCACGTACTGTTTTATGTTTGTTTACTTTACCAACTGTTTACGATTGATGGCAACACAGATATTTGTGGCAGATATACACAAAATAGTAGTGACTGATGTGCTTGTACTTTATTGTTACTGTTAGCCTCATATTACTAGATCTATCAAACATTTTATTGGTGAACAACACTTCTGGGAGGGATAAACAAAGCCACCATCACCGATAAGAGAGTTAGAGGGTTAATTTCATTCAAGTTTCGTTATTTAATATTCGTGCTTGCGATCTAGATATCCTACTCCTATTATTTGGACAGTTATCATGGTAATAGTTTTTAAGCCTGTGATTATTACATGTAAATATATACATATTTTACATAGCAAATACAAGCAAAATCTGACCAAAACACCAAAGCCAGGCCCCCCAAACACTGTTGAAATCTTGACACAAACAAAATAGGATGTCGCTCTGTGGAGCAGCCGATGCTCATCAGCTGTTCATCGCTTGATTAGCTACGTTTAGCGTATTTTCCCAGTTGTTTCGGTAATTTCACAGTTTGTCAGAATGAATACATATGCTATGGATAACTTACTTACGTGGACATACACAGGCGATGACAGATTCCCTTGAATATTTGGCTACTGACACTGCGTTTATAAAGAGACCGGAAACATTTTTATAACATCATAATAATCAGAGTTACCTGCCCCTAATGACAACTTTTGTCGCTACTGTTGCATTTAACCCCCTCGCTGATAATTATTTTCTTCTCCGGTTTAGTGATTTATATTAACTCTTTCTCTATTTCAGTTTCTCTAGTATTTATATATATAACAATAAGCACATCCGTGTCACTGGAAGCTTAAAATTCAATTAAAAAAGGTTAACCGTCTTGATATCTAATAATTTAAATTTATTTTTATTTTTGTATAGTAAATCTATTAGTGATAACATAGATCTAGTAGGCTTAATTTAAAACTCTTTCTCTACAACATCTATAATCTATACAATATGTTTTGATTTTGTTTTTTGTTTGTTAATTTTGGCAGTGCAACACATGATTACAAATCAGAGTATTAAAATAATAAAACAAATACATACACTGCTAGCGTTAAAGGCATAATATCACAGTTGATTGACCTGGATAATGGACAAACGAATTTCGATCTGAGACTAATTGCGCTTG